>CM075496.1:32370000-32377500 GCA_037950675.1 Hypophthalmichthys molitrix | reverse complement strand
TACAGCATTTTCCAGTCCAATTATGTCAACAATTTGAGATGGAGCACTTGCATTCTGACTTTTCTTTTTGCGTTTGGCAACATTTAATATATGTGCTGCATTACCTTCCAAATTTTCAGCTGCATCGCTCTGTCTTCTTTTAATCATCTTTTGTGCTCTCAGTGAAGTGACATCAAACTGAGAGACAGAACTCACATCCAGATTCAAATCAACAGATTCATACTGACGTTCCTCACTCTGATCCCTTTTTTTTTTCTTCTTTTTCTTCCCTGAGCTTACTATAGTTAAAGTGGGTGATTTATATCTTGTAATTCCCTCTGATGACTGTAAATACTCAATCTGATCTGTCTCAGTGGCCTCATTGGACTGAATCGCATTAATTCCTCTCATTTCTGGAGGTCTATCATCCATGTGCTCCAAGTGTTCATCTGATGAGCAAACTGTTCTTTCTCTGTCCTTGTTTGCTTTCTTCTTTTTTGTTCTTCTGGATAGCAAATCAGTAGTTTGTGACTCACTGTATTGAATCTGCACGATGTCCTTAATATCTGAAGCAAGCTCTATTGTCTTTCGCTCTTTTAGTTTCTGCTTTTTTGCCTTTTTCTGTTTGTCCTTTGTAATAACCATGTCATCTGAACCCAAATTATTTGGTTCTGCTGTGTTTTCTGACTGCATGCATGACTCTTGTTTTTCTGGTCCAATAATGTCATCACTTTGAGACAGAGAACTTACATTATGACTTTTCTTTTTGCGTTTGGCAACCTTTAATATACTTGCTGTATTACCTTCCAAATGTTCAGCTGCATTGTCATTGCTCCGTCTGTCTTCAATGACCTGATCTTCCTGTTGTTCAACCACTCTGAGAACAGCATCAAACTGAGACATAGAATTCAGATTCCGATCAACAGATTCATATTGAGACTCAGTCTCATATCTTTTTTTCTTCTTTTTCTTCACTGATTTTAATCTAGTTACATTAGGCGACAGACACCCTGCAATTTCCTCTGAAGTCTGCATATGCTTAGGTTGACCAGTCTCAGGAGCTTCACTGGATTGATCCCCTTCATTTACTCTCAACTCTGTTGGTCTATCAGAGTCCAAAGTTCCGTTTGATGGGATGTCTGTAGCACTATTCTCCTCTACATATGCAGTCTTTGTCCTCTCTTTGTCTTTTCTCCTCTTTTTTGTACTTTTGAGTGTCAGCTCAGTAGTTTGTGGCTCATTGAACTGGACTGCCTCAACCGACTGATTTTCTACACCAGGCTCTGCATCCTCACGCTCTTTTAATTTGTACATTTTCACCTTTTTCTTCTTAGCCTTTTTGATAACATTGCTATCTGCAAACGTAGATAAAATAATTTCCTCCAAGAGCTCAGACGTCTCCTCTGACAGTAAAACTGATGCTGCTGTTGGCTCTTCGTTTGTTACTCTATTCTCCACATCACATAATTCCCTGTTTTCGCTGCATGTTGTTTTAAGTTCAGCAACATCAACTTGAAATTCAGAGCTCACTTTCTGACTCACATCTACATTTGTATCACATTCCATCAAAATAGCAGCACCCATTTTCTTCTTACCCTTTCTTTTTCGTTTAAGAAAGCTCATTCCATCATTTTTAAACAAAGGACTATCTTGAGAATCTGTTTCCATTTCCACCATCTTTCTTTGTTTACCCATGATGACATGCTCACAGGAACTTGAGTAAACTTCTCTTAATGGTTCATCAGCTAGTGGTAAATGTTTAGATGATGGTTGCACATTCACAGTCTCCTCTATTCCTGTAACTTCAGTATCCTTATGAGAGCTTGTTTTTTTCTTTTTCTTTTTATGCCTTGTTTTATCCTCTCTTCTTGAGAACAGTTCCGTATGTAGGACAATAGAACTCTGACCTGTCTTTTGGGATTCAGAGAGTTTGGTACTGTTGACGTCTTGAATTGTAAACTGCTTGGTTGGTGTTCCTGGTCCAAACACAGACACATATTCTCCTTCTGTCTCTATTTGAGTTATGTCACTTTTATCGTCCTCATGTGCATGATGTTCACCATCACACCATCTGGATGTTCCTGGTCCAAATATAGACTCAGACTGTCCCTCAGTCTCTATTTGAGTTACATCACTGTCTTGATCACTCTCCTCTATGTTCACTGTAATAGATGCGGTTTTATGAATTTGATTGTTGTTATGCTCCTGACTGTTTAATGGACTGAATAAATCCATTGAGCCAATGTCACTGTCAGTCTGTTGAATTTCATTTTGTACAGAAATGTCTCCCCCTTGGGGTGGAATGAAATTGCTTTTGTTGGGCAGGTAATTGTCAGTTCCTGACCTCATGTCATCCCCATGCTCCATTCGACTGACTGCCTCTACAGAGTGTGTCTGTGTCTCTTCAATTACCACTAAATTATTTCCATGCAAGTTCTCAGCACACTGGATGATCTGCTTATTAAGTGGTTGTCCGCAATTGGAAGAATCTGAGTGTTCAGCATCTGAGCATGAAGCTAAAACCTCATGTGTCTCATGTTGTTTTCCCTGCTCCTCGCAGAGAGAGACGTTGGAAGATTCTGATAACATCCTGGCTACAGCTTTGCTTTTGGGAACTTTGCATTTCTTTTTTGATTGTTTTTTAACAGACACACTTGTCTGGTTTTTCTTGGTAGATTTAGTTTTTCTTTTCTTCCCTTTTCCATTGACATTCAGTAACTGTTCTTTGCTGTCTTTTGACAGTGAATCCTGAATCCTCCTCTCCGAGATGGATTGTGGAAGCCATTTTCTATTGATGTTTCCTTTACAGTAATTTGGAACAAACAATTTATCCTGAAATAAAGGCAAAAAACAATAGATTAGTACACCGTGCTATATTAAACTGTCAGTTAAACTGTCAGAAAAAATTAATCAGTTAACACTTAAGCAAAACATGGTCAGGTCGAAGTTTTCCAAATTTTTATCAATTTTACTGGTAGTCCACTGTATACCCAAGAATTTTTGGGTATAATATGTCAAAGTTTACTTTATCTTGCTATCCTCACTTAAATAAATGAACTATAGTGTCCTGCACCCGCTAGTAAACATATATAAAAAATATCTGAATTTTTGGTTTGACTGTATATATATATATATATATATATATATATATATCTCTGCTCACCAAGGCTGCATTTATTTAATTAAAAATACAGTAAAAACAGTGATATTGTGAAATATTATTACAGTTTAAAATAACTCTGTTCTATTTAAAAAAAAAATTTGAAAATGTAATTTATTCCTGTGATGGCAAAGCTGAATTTTCAGGATCATTACTCCAGTCTTCAGTGTCACATGATCCTTCAGAAATCATTCTAATATGCTGATCTGCTGCTCAAGAAACATTTATTGTGTACAATTGTACAAAATATTTGTGTACAGTATTTCTTTTTTAGGATTCTTTGATGAATAGAAAGTTCAAAAGAACAGTGTTTATTTGAAATATAATCTTTTGTATCATTATAAATGTCTTTACTTTTGATCAATTTAATGCATCCTTGCTGAAAAAAAATAATTAATTTCTTTAATTTCTTTTAAAAAAATTAAAAAAATTCTTACTGACCCCAAACTTTTGAACGGTAGTGTATAATGTTACAAAAGCTTTGTATTTCAGATAAATGCTGTTCTTTTGAACTTTCTATTCATCAAAGAATCATGAAAAAAAAATATTGTACAGAAATATTTTGTACAATTGTACACAATAAATGTTTCTTGAGTATCAAATCATCATATTAGAATGATTTCTGAAGGATCATGTGACACTGAAGACTGGAGTAATGATGCTGAAAATTCAGCTTTGCCATCACAGGAATAAATTACATTTTCAAATATTTTCAAATAGAATTTAAATTGTAATAATATTTCTCAATATTACTGTTTTTACTGTATTTTTAATTAAATAAATGCAGCCTTGGTGAGCAGACAAAACTTCTTTTTAAAACATTAAAAATCTTACCGTGTCCAAACTTTTGACTGGTAGTGTGTGTGTGAGTGTGTGTGTGTGTGTGTGTGTGTGTGTGTGTGTGTGTGTGTGTGTGTGTGTGTGTGTGTGTATATATATATATATATATATATATATATATATATATATATATATATATATATATATATATATATATATACATATATATATATATATATACATACACATACACATACACATACACACTTCCGTTCAAAAGTTTAGGGTCGGTAAGATTTTTAATGTTTTTAAAAGAAGTTTCATCTGCTCACCAAGGCTGCATTTATTTAATTAAAAATACAGTAAAAACAGTAATATTGTGAAATATTATTACAATTTAAAATAACTGTTTTCTATTTGAATATATTTTACAAAGTAATTTATTCCTGTGATAGCAAAGCTGAATTTTCAGCATCATTTCTCCTGTCTTCAGTGACACATGATCCTTCAGAAATGTTGAAAACAGTTGTGTACTTTTTTTTTTTTTTTTTCAGGATTCTTATAAGCTATATGCACGGTTACTTCCTGGTTGTCGTTAAGCCAGCTTGGGCATTTCCGGTGAACTGTTAGCTGTTAATTCTGTACTCGCTGTACATCGACACAAAACCATTAATAGTTGACTTTTTAATGTTGTATTCATATTTTAATGCAGTTATCACATTTACCTAATTTGCCAATATACCATTTTGATTGCAATAAAGACAAAGCTATTGGGACCATTTAAAAAAAAGCTGTGTCTGTAATTAGACACGCACACACATTTTTCCCCCAGCACTTCAAATGTTATTTTTAATGTGATGACCACAAACATTATTTGTTCATTCTTCTGAGATTGTTCCCATTGTAAAACAGAATGTTTAAAAATGTATGAAATTCAGCATTTGATAGAAAACACTTATTTAAAAATAAAAAAGACAATTACCACTTTAACCAGCAGGTGGCGGCAGAGTAGCATTTAATTGCGCATATATCAGCCATTTCCTCTAATCGTTTTTCACTTCGTTTTTGACTAAATGTTAAACATTATAAAATAACTAGGTTTAAAAAAACATTTTGTCAATGTAAAGTAATAAAATATTCAAAAAAAAATCTTATAACTTATAAACAATAACTTTTCTTGTGACTGAATGACACGGAAAGCAAGCACCGCACTTTGCCTTTGTAATCACAACAGCTGTCAGTCATTGCAGCACAAGATCAATGATTTCAGCACACTTGTAAAAACACATTTTATTCAATTAATCTCTTAATTTAAGCTTTTTTTTTCCTTTTTTTTTTTCACATAATGAGGTACGTCTTTAATTATTTTTTTACGCTGTCTTAAGTTTGAATAACTAAATTAATGCTATGCCTGACTATTTAAGCGAATATTCTGATTATAAACTAAGTATTGCACTACTGATGCTCAACACACCAGCAAATGACATCTCACCGGAAATTTGAGAGCTGGCTTATATTATTGCGGAAGTTCTAAAGAATGCTCCGTGCATATAGCCCATTAGGGTGATGCAAAAATGAGTACACCCCACTGAAAGTCTCTGGAGCAAAGCTAAATTTTAGACTACAAATGTCTAATTTAACAAGAATTCAACCACAGGTGAGTCTAATTATTCATTACACAGGTGTCCAGCAGTCAGTTGACTATAAAAGAGTGTTAAACCCCTTCCCATTCCATGCTGTCAGCAATGGCACCGCATGGAAGAGAAATGTCACAAGACCTGAGAAAGAAAATAATTTCTTTACACCAGAAAGGTGAAGGCTACAAGAAGATCAGCAACGCTTTACTTATCAGTCAGAATACTGTAGCAAAAGTGGTACAAAAATGTAAAAAAGATGGAACTGCAACCATCTCACAGACACATCCAGGTTGTCCACGGAAGTTAACACCTCGACAGGAGCATCTTCTGAGAAGGGTTGAAGAAAATTGGCATGCAAGTTCACTGCAGTTATCTAAAGAAGTAGAAAGCCAAACTCGGGTGACTATTTCCCGTGACGCAATATGGCGTACACTGCAGAGGAATGGCATGCATGGGTGCCATCCACGAAAGAAACCTTTTCTAAAGCCCAGGCACAAAAAAGCAACCTGGGCTTCCATTACACCTGAGCAGTGCCACAGGCTGATTGCCTCCATGCCATGCCGCATTGATGCAGTAATTCATGCAAAAGGAGGCCCAACCAAGTATTGAGTGCATAGAAATGAACATACTTTTCAGAAGCCTGACATTTCTGTTTAAAATATCCTTTTTTTTTTATTGATCTTATGAAGTATTCTAATTTTTTGAGATAGTGAATTGGTGGGTTTTTGTTAAATGTGAGCCAAAATCATCACAATTAAAAGAACCAAAGACTTAAAGTACTTCAGTCTGTGTGCACTGAATTTATTTAAAGACCCCCTGTGGTGAAAATCAAGTTTTTAATGTTGTTTATATGTCTATGTAGTGTTTTTAATATGCTTTAAGACAAACCATGTGCAAATTCATAAGTCAGCACCATTGCTGAGTATTTTATGTTTGAAACTGCAGTAAACCAAAGACAGTCTAAAACCCGCGGTTTGAAATCATGGGTGTTTGTGATGTCACAGACTACCTTGCAACCAATCACAACAACGTGCCGGCAGGCTTTAGCACAGGGGTCGGGAATGTTGATCCTGGAGGGCCACTGTCCTGCAGTTTAGCTCCAACCCTGAAAAAAAAAAACACTCACCTGCCTGTAACTTTAGTAATCCTGAAGACCTTGATTAGCTTCAGGTGTGTTTAATTAGGTTTGGAGCTAAACTCTGCAGGACAATGGCCCTCCAGGATCAACGTTCCCCACCCCTGCTTTAACATATCATTAATTATGACTGCTCTGAAGCAGGAAAGTCTCGAGAGAAGCCAGGTTATCCCGGCATATTTTCTGTTGATATGAAAAATTGTGTCGATTTAGCAAATATAGCGAGTTTATTACGACGTTATGATGAACTATATGCCTTTCTCCACTGATGTTCTGAGTTCAAAACGTTTGTAAGGATACTGATTGTTAGAAGGCAGCTGTCTGACTTTGTCTGAGATGAAGAACAGGAACGGTGTGTGTAACATTAGCAACACATTATTAGCTGTTTGATAACGTAGTCAAGCAAAAGGCTAATCATATTAATTCATATTAATTAATGACAGAACCGTCACAAGGGCCACAATGCGAGCACATAGGGGCTTGCGCCAAAGTAAAGTGACAGCTGACTTGAAGTAAAGCCAATAAAGTTCATGTTTTTGTCCTTCGAAATATTTTAATACTATAAAACATAGCTAAAACAATATTGCTGTGAGCGTGTGCGTGTGACCGTGATTCATGTGCATATTCAGTCAGTGTGTCCTCGCATGCCAAGCTCTGAGAGAGCTATTCAGTCCATTATAAACTCAGATTTTGGCCGCCTCTGGAATGGATTAAACCATAGATATATCAGCCTACCTGATAACTTAAAGTAAATTACGCTGGAAATTTGCGCTCATTCAAGGATGTGTTAAGCTGTTCAACTGAATATA
>CM075496.1:32165000-32365000 GCA_037950675.1 Hypophthalmichthys molitrix | reverse complement strand
CATATTTGCTGGGAGCCAAAGCACCTGACATCAAAGCAAATTTAAAAGTGCTGGCTAATGCTAATCATAAATATTCTAAAAATATAATTCACGTCGGCACTAATGATATTCGACTTCGCCAGTCGGAGATCACTAAAATTAACATTAAAGAGGTGTGTAAACTCGCAAGTACAATGTCAAAAACAGTAATTTGCTCTGGCCCTCTTCCTGTTCGTCGGAGTGATGAGATAGTTAACAGATTATCATCACTCAATGGCTGGCTGTCTAAGTGGTGTCCGCAGAATAACACAGACAATTGGAAAAGTTTTTGGGACAGATCTGACCTGTTGAAAAGAGATGGTATTCATCCATCCTGGGATGGTGCTGGTAGTGTCCCTGAGGAAAAATTCAATTCATTCACTGCTTTAGGAGAGGAAGAATTGTCTAAACTTGTGACGAGTCTCTCGATATATTACGTTTCAATTTTGGCCAAAAAAAAAAAAAAAAAAACGTTTCAAAGGCAACTTGTATGTCTTTTTTACTCCCAAATGTCCAGATGTGTCATGTAAATTTGTTAAAACCTTTTTATGGTTCCAAAGATTGTGTTGATGTTAAAATAAATGAAGACAAAGTTGATGTATCTGATTCTGGTATTAAACCTGCTTTGCTTACAGGTTCTTTTGCCTGTAATAATGATGCTGAATTGTCAACCAACTCCATTTTGATAAGTGGGGACCAGGATGAGATTGATCCTGGAGATTCTATTCTTCAATGTCGGATACACAATTCTGAAGCATTAAGTTCTTTGCACAATCGATTTAGTCATTTAACAGAGGTGCAGCGCACAAATTTGATCAATTTGATTTTTGAATATGTTACACTGTTTCCCGATACTCCATCTTGTACAAATCTGACTGAACACGACATTGATGTGGGAGATTCTGCTCCAATTCGTCAACATTATTATCGAGTATCTGTGAATAAGAAAAAAAAATCTAGAGAATGAAATTGACTATATGTTGAAAAATGATATTGCTGAACCTTCTTTTTCTAGTTGGGCTTCTCCATCATTGTTGGTGAATAAATCTGATGGATCGTTCAGATTTTGTACTGATTACCGAAAGGTAAATGGTATAACAAAACCTGACTCGTTTCCATTGCCTTGAATTGAGGACTGTATTGATCAGGTGGGAAACGCTAAATTCGTTAGCAAGTTTGATCTACTTAAAGGTTACTGGCAAGTGCCTTTAACTGTAAGAGCTCGAGAAATTTCTGCTTTCATTGTACCGTCTGGATTATTTCCGTACAAGGTTATGAGTTTCGGGTTGCGCAACGCTCCCGCTACTTTCCAGCGTTTAATGAATTGAGTCATTTCTGGTTTGGAGGGATGCGCTGTGTACTTAGATGACGTCGTAGTGTATAGCCGAACCTGGGATGAACATATACTTCAAATTAGAGCACTATTTGATCGATTGGTAAAGGCAAGTTTGACCGTTAATTTGTTAAAATGTGAGTTCGCCAAGGCCACAGTAATTTACTTGGGGAAAGTGGTTGGGCAAGGCCAAGTGCACCCTGTCCTTGCAAAAGTAGAAACGATTGATAACTACCCTACGCCTACTACCAAGAAAGAACTTATGCGATTTCTTGGAATGGTAGGGTTTTATCGTTGTTTTTGTAGAAATTTTTCTACAGTGGTGGCCCTCCTGACAAACTTATTGTGGGGAGGAATAGACTTCTGCTGGACTTTGGGTTGTCAGCAAGCATTAGAAAAAGTACAAATGCTCCTTACAGAGGGTCCTGTTTTAAAAGCTCTGAAATTTGACCAAGCGTTTCAGTTGCAAGTGATGCCAGCAATGTGGGTGCTGGTGCCGTTTTGTTACAAATTTCTGAAGATGGCATCAATCACCCAGCTGGTTTCTTTTCTAGAAAGTTTAATTCCTACCAACTTAATTATTCAGTGATTAAGAAGGAAGCTCTTGCTCTGATTTGGGCTTTGCAACACTTGTGTATGTGGGTTCGTCGGAGGGACCCCTGGTGGTTTTTACAGATCACATTCCGTTTTTCTCCATTCTTTACAGAATCCCAATCAAAGCTTGATGAGGTGGTGCTCATTTTTACAGGGAGTCTAAATGTTATAGGATTTGTCCTATTTTCCCTGTCTTTGTCTCCGTACTTTTCTTAATTTGCTTCCCAGGCGCCAAGGTTGCAGGAAGGAGTTGGAGAGTTAAGACCGTGATTGGGATTGAATTGTGTTACATGAACTACTGGAATTCTTTTTGTGGAGTTCTGATTTGTTCTTAAAGACTCTGGTCTTTTTTGGTGTGAGTGTGGCTTGCTCCTGGTTGCATTCTTTTCTTGATTTTGGTTTGTTTATTTTGATGTTGTTATTAATTTGAACTTAGTTCTGTCCGATACTTTTAACATGTATCTGACAGAAATTGTTTGGTTTTGTTGATTTCTCATTTTATACATTTTCCTATTTATGTTAAATAAATCTTTTGTTGTAACCAAACCATCTGACTATGTCCTCCATTTTCATTTCCGGTCGTGACATTGTTAAATCATCAAAATCAACAACATGTATGTTAGACCCTATACCGACTAAGCTATTGAAAGAGATACTTCCAGAGGTCATAGATCCTCTTCTTAATATCGTTAATTCATCTTTATCACTAGGATACGTATGGCCAAAAAGTCATATCGCGATATTTTTTGGCTAAATGGCGATATGCGGTATATATCTCTGTATTTTCTACATTTTTCTATTTGGATTTAGAAAAAAATAATAATCTGTATTTACTTTTTAAAAATCTTAATTTAACATCCTGCCTAATGTTGTCCCACAAATATTGTGTTTAAATTGAAAACTATTAATACAATAGGGAATGTAACCATGTAATCTGGCACACTAATAGGCCTACAGTATGTGCAAAAAAGAGAAAGTTACTTTACATTCTAACATTGTAACATTACAATCTAAAAATAAAAATAATGCTTTTTAAAGCAGAAGTTAAATTCACTACACTAAAAATTAAAATAAAAACAAAAAGCACAGACTAATTAGCTATACATTTACAGTATATATATTATTAGTTGCTGCTCATAAAAATACACTTACTTGTAGGTTTAAAATTCTACATATGGCACATTTATTATTCAACAAACATTTTTTCAAAATGTATATTTTAGTCAGAATTATGGCGATCCCATTCTATTGAGCTCCGTCTGTTTGGCGCGAATGCGCGCGGCGGCACTCATTCACAGAAGTCTATGAAGTTTAGAGGAGAATGAGATTCGCTAGCAGAAGGCTCTTCTACCCCTGACAGCAAAATGGAAATATTTGTATGACTTTCTAACATTTACAGATGGAGAATACATCTGTGAAATGTAAGTTATGCACTGAGAAAAACATCACATCACAAAAGCATTTAACAGCCCAAATATCGTTCAGCACATGAATCAGTCAGAGCATCTGACAAGGCAAGCCGCTTTAAACGATAGGCCTACGTGTTAACTATATCTTAATCTTACGAGTTGTATTATGCATTTCCCCCGCAGCAGCACTCTACGACGTCCACCTCTGTTTCTCACATGCGCTCGTATAAAATTACTGTATATCGATATAAACAGTATCGCCACATTCCGTATTTTATATTAAAAATATATTGGTTAACTCAATATACCGCCCAGCCCTAAGGATACGTACCAAAAACTTTTAAGCGGGCTATTATTAAACCTCTTATTAAAAAACCACAACTTGATCATAGAGAATTAGTCAATTACAGGTCGATCTCAAATCTTACTTTTCTGTCAAAAATACTAGAAAAGGCAGTATCATCACAACTATGTTCCTTTTTAGAAAGAAATGGTATCTGTGAGGATTTCCAGTCAGGATTTAGACCATACCATAGTACTGAGACTGCTCTCACTGCTCTCATTAGAGTTACTAATGATTTGCTCTTATCATCAGATCGTGGTTGTATCTCTCTATTAGTGTTACTGGATCTTAGTGCTGCATTTGACACTATCGATCACAACATTCTTTTAAATAGACTCGAAAATTATGTTGGCATTAGTGGAATTGCATTGTCATGGTTCAAATCTTACTTATCTGATAACGGTCAGATAAGTAAGATTTGAACCATGACAATGCAATTCCACTAATGCCAACATAATTAAAGCTTCCTGTTAAACATTGTATAGATTTTAAAATCTGGCTAATTACTTACAAAGCACTAAATGGTTTAGGTCCCCAGTACCTGAGTGAGCTCTTAATGCATTATAGTCCTTCAAGTCTATTGCGATCTCAGAATTCAGGCCAGCTGATAATACCTAGAATATCAAAATCAACCGCAGGCGGTAGATCCTTCTCCTATTTGGCACCTAAACTCTGGAACAATCTTCCTAGCATTGTTCGGGAAGCAGACACACACTGTCAGTTTAAATCTAGACTAAAAATGCATCTCTTTAACCTGGCATACACATAATACATTATCAATTTATATTTTCAAATCTGTTAAAGTTAAATTGTTAGGCTGCATAAATTAGGTCAGCCGGAACCGGGAACACTTCCTATAACACTAGATGTACTCGTTACATCAGAAGAAGAATGGCATCTACGCTAATATTAGTCTCTCGGTTTATCCCGAGGTTTACTGTAGTCAGCCGGATCCAGGCCGTATCCAAGTGAGATCGAGGACCTGCGCCTTGACACGACCACAACACATCCCTGAAGTGTCAGCAGAGATCGAGTCAACTAGATCATCCAGAAGGCCTCATCAACACGACAGCCAGTGGCACAGTTCCTCAACAAACTGTCCATACCACCATGATGAATAAGATCCTCAACTGGATGGAACTGGAATAAACACTTTGACTGCTGCGATCCCAGCAGACTTGTGATAGCTGCCTGAATCATAAAGCACTGTTCGCCAGAGGAGAACTGGCCCCCCGACTAAGCCTGGTTTCTCCCAAGGTTTTTTTCTCCATTTTTAACACCTGTTTGCCACCTGATGTCACATGTTGGAGTTTGGGTTCCTTGCCGCTGTCGCCTTTGGCTTGCTTAGTTTGGGACACTTGACATTTGATATTCAACAGTGTTTTGACCTGCCTGCATTGACACCACTGTATGTGAACTGAACTGAGCTGGATGAGGACATCACTGTTTACTCCAGTGCTGATATAGATAAATTAACTAAATTAATAACTATTGTTTCTTACATCGGAATGAATCAATACTGAATTTACTTAAGATGATGGATACTGACTCCATTTTCTTTAAGAGCTGCTGGGCAGCCAAAAAAAAAAAAAAAAAAAAAAAAATACACATTATATATATATATATATATATACACACACACACACACACATATATACATACATATATCAGTTACCACTGTAAAGCTGCTTTGACACAATCTGCATAAAAAGTGCTATATAAATAAAGGTGACTTAACTTGTTGTGAGCTTTTACTGCATTATGACTGAATTATTTAATGGATTTCACATATTCTCAAAACTTTGCTCTGTTACAGACACAGTGGTTCATAGGTGTGTGTGTGTGCGTCTTTGTGTGAGTGGTTGTGTCTATATCACACTCTTGATGTTTTAGAGTGTCATCCCTTTACTGCTGTACTTTTTTTTTTCCAGCATTGTGGCTGATTTGTAGATTGTACACACAAAAATCCTAAGAATTTTTTGACCGAAGAACACAAGTGTGCCTTTTTTTTTTTACGACCACTTAAGACTTTTCCAATCATGCCCTCAATTTTTTTCCTGTGTTCACATACCAATTGCCGTAAAAGTCACCAAGTTTCAACCTTCTCTGATGAAGCTACAATTTTTAAAAAATTCAAAACGAATTTTATATTATACCAAAGGGGTATAATGTGTGTGTGAGTTTGTGTGAATGGGTGTTTATTTCACTCTTGATGTTTTAGAGTGTTACCCCTTCACTGCTGTGAGCTTTTACTGCATTATGACTGAATTATTGAATGGATTTCACATATTCTCAAAACGTTGCTCTGTGTTAGAGACAGCGATTCATAGGTGTGTGTGTTTGTGTGTGAGTGGGTGTGTCTATATCACACTCTTGATGTTTTAGAGTGTAATCTCTTTACTGCTGTGTACTTTTTTCAGCGTTGTGGCTGATTTGTAGATTGTACAATTTTTTTGTCGATTTCCCATTAATTTCCTATGATCGGTCATTTTTTTAACTAAGACAACGAAAGTGACTATTTTTTAGGACCACTTAACATACTCCAATCATGCCCTCAAATTTTTTTTTTTTTTGAGTTCACATTCCAAATGCCATAAAAGTCATCAAGTTTTGTACCATTCCAATGAAGCTGTGATTTTTAACAATTCAAAACAGAAAATTTTTCAGTCAAAAGTGACCGAAAAACACCAGACGAAAAGCACCAGAGGGTTAAAGTCCGCAGTAATTACATACCACTTTTGTGACTTCATGATCACTGTTGTGGTTATGATCACTGTTGTGGTCATCCCCCTCAGAGTTATCACTTAGCCTGAAACAAAGTTCAATTTTTTCATTAAAACTACTATATTTTGTTTACAATAATATTTATATTTTGATTGTTAATTAGAACTTACTCAGACTCCAGCATATATGGACTGATTGCTCTGTCTGTTTTTACATAACCCTCCTCAAATTTCTTCATGCATTTAAGGAACCCTCCAATTTCTGAGTTCTTAAAAACAAATACAACAAATAATAAACATGCATAATTTAATAACATGCAATGACAGTGTTAACATTATAACAACCAGTGACAGAAGTACTCATTTTTCTTTTACGCTGTTTTTCTAGAGACTAGAAGCATTTTATCAGACATAGAATGTAATTCTAAAATGAAATGACACAAATACACAAATAAATAACATGAATTAAATGCCACCTCTAGAATCTGGTGCTTCTTCCTAGTCAGGTGTTGCCGTCTGTGCGACTTCAACAAAAAGGGAAAAGTAGCTTTTTGAGGGGGAAAATAAATCCATTTTCTTCTGTTTGGGCACACCACATGCTGACCTTCCCTTTCCTCCTCATATTCATTGTCTTCATTCTCTGAGAGACTCCTGGTGACTCCCTTACTATCATCACCAGCATCATCAGAGATGGACTCTGGTCTCTTAGTTGATCTATTTCGTCTTTCAGTTCGGACCGCTTTAGTCACAGACTGTGTTAGAAACAGGCTTTCACCAGAGTCACTGTATAGGGGAATGCAGAGAAGTGATGCAGTGCATGAAAAAACATTTAAGTGAAACATTTTAGTAAAATTAGATAATGTTTTGTAGTTTTTGACACTAAAACTTGATCTTAAAGCATTATTAGATGATTTTAAGGAATAAGGTTAATTGGAAAAACAAAAATCCAAGGCTGGAACTAACAATTATTTTTTCAATCGATTAATCCAAACTCGGTCTCCTGAAGGGCCACTGTCCTGCAGAGTTTAGCTCCAAGCTGCCTCAACACACCTGCCTGGAAGTTTAGTATGCTTAGTAAGACCTTGATTAGCTTGTTCAGGTGTGTTTAAATGGGTCCGATACCTTTCATGGTCTGAGTCGATTTGCGGATATGATCCGCTCTGTGCTTTCGTGTCCCTGGGCCAGAGCAGACTGTGCTCGCGCTGCATCGGTTCACGTTATACTAACATGAAAATGGACTTCATTCGAGTCAATGGAAAGCATATTTACACTGTCTGAATCGTTCCCTATTCTCTATATAGTGCACTATGTGCCATTCACGATGTAGAAACTAGTAAATGTGTGAACAAATGACCGATTTCAGACGCAGCTTCAGTGTCTGTTGCGGGACTTCAGATTCTAGAGAGCATTTGATTGGACAGAAGATATGATGAGAAGCTAAAGTGCAATGTGATGTCATGAATCATTTTAGCGGAAGTGAGACACTGTTAGTTTTGAATGCTTATATCTCCCAAATGCGAATTTCGTCATTGTTGGAACACACCAGCTTATTCATAACATTAAGGCTGACATTCATTCATACTTTAATTTAAGCCATTTTCAGACCTGTAGATCATTTGCTTAGTTCCAAAAAAGGGACTTAATTTGTTACAGTGTTGAAGTTTCTTCTTGGTTTGGTTAGCTTTCACAAGGCAACATTTCAAAGCACACCAAAATGTGTTTATGCAAGTCACATGCAAGTAAAACCTCTTGTTGGTCAGAGTTTCCTCTGCGTCATCCATCAAGATGACTGACAAGTTCGCTCCACAAGCTTATTTGTTACTGTTGATACACACACAGACACTATACAAATTAGGGGTGAAATGGTTCTCGGTTTAAAAAAAACAAAAAAACATTCTGCACTCGGTTCGGCATGCTCTTGTATCGCGGTTCATCTCATACCTGACGATGCATACGCATCTATAATATGGTTTGTAGAAAATAAATAAAACAGACAGACAGAGTTAGGCTAATGTATGTTTCTGTCGATGGATACACATTCTGGCTTCCCCTAAACTTTGTTCAATGCTAGTGCCGTATGCTCTATATGGCACTAGCTTTATTTAAAAGCTTTATTTATTTGTATTTTTACTTTACTGTATTTATTTGTGCCGTTTCATTACTCGTTCTTATTTTCTTTATTACAGTAGTAATTTTTTACCTGAACATAGCACATACCGAACCGTACCAAAACAGTGAGCCTAAAACCGTGATACAAACCGAACCGTGAGTAATCTAAACCGTTGCACCCTTAATAAAAATGTAGCTGTCATTCCCATATTTTTATATAGCCTATATAACACAATTAAGAGCGGGAAGCAAGGATTTGTCAGGACTGCATTCTTGCAATGCACAGATAATTAAACATTTTAAGAAGAGGCTCTTTGGTTTTCAACTGCAATAACTAATGTGCTCACTCACAGAATAAGACACAGCTGCTTTTTATATAACACATTTGCCGTTATAAATTATGACGCCACTTGGTTTGTTGGTCTATTGGGTCGGATTGCTTTCTCACCGAGTTTGTTTGCAATCGGGCCAAAACCACTTCGTTCAGGCAATCTCGGAACGAGAGTTTTGGTGCAGATCCGAGAGCGATTGCCATGTTCATATATGCCTAAACGAACCACACCAGTTCTGAAACAAATGCTCCAAACGAGCCAGGTGTGAAAGAACCCTTAGATTCAGCAATCACAAAGTGAGAACTATTGAAATATGAGTGTCGAAAATTATCCATACAGTTTGGTAAGCAAATTTCTAAGGCAATGGAGTCAAGAAGCTCTGTGATCATAAAGGAAATCAATTATATTTTATGTCTATCCTCTCCTAGTGAACAGGACAAGGAGAAGTTGTATTCACTGAGGGAATACAACTTCTCCTTGTCAACACCACTGCTAATTTCCCATGTTATAATATCAGGCTACCAGCTAATTTCAACATTTAAGACATTTAAAACAATTTTCAGCTCAAAACTCACTTTCAGACACCAGTGATTGTTTGAAATAACTTCCTTGTGATCCGATGGGGATTCTGATCACTGTATGAGGCAGAAATATATTTATATGCTATGGTAAAGGCTACCATTTTGTACCATTACCATTGTGCTAACCATTGTGATAATAAATAAAAAATACCATAGCAAAAATACCAGAGACTGCTTTAAGGACGTAGACAAATCATATGTAATTAAATTTGAGCATTTATTTGGTTTCATGTTTTATCTGTCTTTTCCCTGTACCTTTACTGATACTGGACTAATGCATCTGCATGTCATAAAAAATAAATAAAAAAAACATACACTCAGGTTAACTCGTATAACTAATAACTCCTGTGGCCTGTTGCACAAAGCCGGTTTCAGTTTCGTAAATACTCTAAAATTATAATTCATGTCGGCATTAATGATGTTCGACTTCGCCAGTCGGCGATCACTACAATCAACATTAAAGAGGTGTGTGAACTCGCAAGTACAATGTCAGAAACAGTAATTTGCTCTGGCCCTCTTCCTGTTCGTCGGAGTGATGAGATAGTTAGCAGATAATCATCACTCAATGGCTGGCTGTCTAAGTGGTGTCCGCAGAATAACATAGATTTCATAGACAATTGGAAAAGTTTTTGGGGCAGACCTGACCTGTTGAAAAGAGATGATATTCATCCCTCCCAGGATGGTGCTGCTCTTCTCTCTAGTAATATGGCACATAGTCTTAGAGCTGAAACATGACAAACTAGGGTCCAGGTCAGGAAGCAGACAGACCGGCTAAACCGACCATCTGCTAGCTGCCTCACGTTACAGAAGTCAGATAATTCCCAACACATAGAAACTCTTCCACCTAGATATTATCACAAAGAGACTAGGTCTGTACCCCGAATTAGTAAAAACAAAAAACTTCCAAACCCATTTAAGGGTAAAAATTTAATTGATGTTCAACAAATAAAAAATAGAGATAATACTGATAAACAAATGATAAAGCTTGGGTTGTTAAATATTAGATCCCTTTCTTCAAAAGCACTTATTGTAAATAATATTATCACAGACAATAATCTAGATTTGCTGTGTTTGACAGAAACCTGGCTAAAACCAGATTGATTACATTACTTTAAATGAGTCTAGCCCTCAAGGTTACGATTATTGACACAATCCTCGTCAGAAAGGCAAAGGGGGAGGTGTTGCTGTAATTTATAGTAATATTTACAGTATTAGTAAAAAGTCTTTCAAATGTAATCATAATAGATAATGAAAAAGACGCATTGGGATTGGCATTTACAGATATTCTAAACTCTACTGGAGTTAGACAACACGTGTCAGGACCCACTCATTGTTGTAATCATACTTTAGATCTAATATTGTCACATGGAATTGATATTGATGCCGTTGAAATTCTGCAGCAGAGTGACGACATTTCAGATCATTATCTAGTCTCGTGTATACTACATTTAGTCAAGGCTGCTAAACTGCCTCCCTGCCACAAATATGGTAGAACCATCACTTCTACCACTAAAGATCGCTTTATAAATAATCTTCCTGATCAGTTTCATTGCCTTAGCATACCAGACAACTTAGAAGACCTCAATGTTGCAACAGAAACTATTGCCTCTGTCTTTTCCAGCACATTAGCCTCAGTTGCTCCTTTGCGGTTAAAATAGATTAAGGAAATTAATCCAACGCCATGCTACAATGAGCACACTCGGGCCCTAAAGGGAGCAGCCAGAAAAATGGAGCGCAGCTGAAAGAAAACAAAACTAGAAGTTTTTCGCATTTCGTGGAAAGAGAGAATAATTGAGTACAGAAAGGCCTTAAAAACTGTTAGATCTGCCTATTTTTCAAATCTTTTAGAAGAAAATAAACACAACCCTAGGTATTTATTTGATACAGTGGCTAAATTAACAAGAAATAAAGCTTCAACTTCTGATGTTTCCAAACAGCACAGCAGTAATGACTTTATGAACTTCTTTACTTGCAAGATTGACAATATTAGAGAGAAAATTATAACCATGCAACCATCTACTACAGTATCACTTCAGATAATGCATTGTAGTGTCCCTGAGGAAAAATTCAATTCATTCACTGCTTTAGGAGAGGAAGAACTGTCTAAAATTGTTAAATCATCAAAATCAACAACATGTATGTTAGACCCTATACCAACTAAGCTTTTGAAAGAGATGCTTCCAGAGGTCACAGATCCTCTTCTTAATATTGTTAATTCGTCTTTATCACTAGGATACGCACTAAAAACTTTTAAGCTAGCTATTATTAAACCTCTTATTAAAAAAAAAAAAACACAACTTGATCCTAGAGAATTAGTCAATTACAAGCCGATCTCAAATCTCACTTTTCTATCAAAAATACTAGAAATAGGCACATAAAATAAAATAGGCACATAATATCAAAATATTGATTGATATACCCCTGAATCGAATCAAATCGTATCGCAGAACTTTGAGATATCGGAAAATATTGTATCGCTGGCTATGAGAATCAATATTGTATCAAATCGTGACGAACTGTCCAATTTACACCCCTTCATTCTGCATTGTAAAAAGCACTATATAAATAAAGGTGACTTGACTCGAGTTGTTTTGTGCATTCCTGTAATCGCATATAAATGGAAGCAGGTAGGGGTGGGAATCGCAGGGTACCTCACAATACGATACAATCACGATACATGGCTCATGATAACGATAATATCATGATACAGCAATTCTGCGATAATCGATATATTGCTAGACAATCCCATAATGATGCATCACGATATCTAACTATGAAAACAAAATGCCAGTGAAAAGGTTTATTATCTTTATTAAAGTCCAAACTGTTAGAAAACAAAGTTTTTCAGTCTGTAAATTAAATTTAACATTTTAAGTAAATTAAACATTTTATGCTTACATTTTTTAAAAGCTTAAACTTTTCTTTGTGTGTAAACCAGAGATCATGTTGCAGTCGCCACCAACTGGAGAGGGGTGGTAATTACAGTTACAAGTTACAGTAGATTACCTACAGTAGATCACCCAGTAATCTGTCAAAATGACAGATGGCCTTCAGATTTTTCCGTCACTGCTGAAAAAAAAATTCCAGTCAATGACAGAAAATTTTCGGTTAACGCGACCTCCGGTGTAAACTGTACACTAAGGTTGGGTATCGAGAACCGGTTCCATTTTAAAACCGGTTCCAAATTTCAAAGAACCGGGGATTCGGTACGATGCGCGCATTTCGATTCTGGTTATTGATTCCTGACTTTTTTCAGTCATTCTCGCACGGCGAACGGTAGTGAGCATTTTACAGTTTTATCTATCTGCTAGGACCTGCAACAAAGACCTTATCTCATCACACACGTGCGCAGTTCATTATAATCGGCACTGACTTTTGCTTCAACACTGCATTAATCTGAATGAATGCACCGTGTTTAAGGGACCATTCACACAACGCGTCTAAAAACACATGGAAAGTGCGGCCGCTTTCTCCTCCTTTCCAAAGCGCTTGCGCTCCCGTGGTGTCTATCGTTGCTATGCAACCATAAACTGCGCTCTCCCAGATGACGAGGAAGTATCAGCAAAGGATAAATTGATTTCTAGCCCTTGCATTAGCTTTACTACTAGATATATTTATGGAGATGAGAAATAAAACCCACCCTGTACAGCTATGATCAGCTGTTCAGCTGAGCTTTCGATGTTGTTACGGAAAGGCCGAAGCTGATCGGTTGGTTCTTATCACATGAGCTGCGGTGCACTTGCGGCATTCTGAAAAGTTGAGATGTTTTCATCTCACCGCGGCATAGACGTGCCTGGAAACAACTGAAATAACTACCATTTTAAATAACCTGCCTACATTTGAAATGACGAATATGCATACAAAAGATGCGATATGTGAACGGCCCCTAAGAACTCTCCCAACTCTCCCAGCTGCGAGTCCTGCTACAAAGTAACAGATACAGCTAATATTAGCAATAGCAGCATCTCACACTCGGGTACAAAACACAGATGAAAAGACATTGACCTTTGAATTAGAGCCTCATAATTCTGGATAAACTGACAATCAGTTTTGTTTCTTTTTTTTTTAAATAGTGATCACGATTAAATACATTCGGGCAGCTACAGGACAACATGTTCTAGTTTATTTAAAATTAGCCTATATTAATTTGAATCATTCAATTACTTTATAAAAATTATTTAATTCTGTTTTATTCATGAATACTTGTTTATTTAATGGACGATCCACGTTTTGAACGACTAATTCATTTTGTCACTTGTTGCCACCTAGTGGAGTACTAATGTATTCAATATTACTGACTTTGCATTTTAATCTCTCTTACCTTACTGCCTCCAATAGCAACTGCCTGTTATATATTTTAAGTTGTATTTTTTGTTATACCTAAATAGTTTTGGAATCGGAACAGAGTCGATAAGAACCGGATTCGATACGCAGAATCACTTTTGCTAAAATTAAAACGATACCCAACCCTACTCTTCACTGAGCGCTTACAGATTCACACGGGAGCATTTGAACTGAAACTGAATATAGGTATGTGTTCTCCGCAGGTATGTGAAATGGTAAATACCAGTTTAATTCAGCATGATTGGTGTGCACTTCTGACACAAATTAATAAATTACTGTAACAACATTTTTTTATAGTAAAACATTGGTCAAAAGAATTTTAAAGACCAAATGTTCGCTTCTGTCATGTTCAGTTTGTGATCTAGCTAGTTTTCAGTCAGCTGGTGAAAAACGGCGACCATACAAATTCACACGTTATGACTGTAAAATTTGCATGTTATTTGCGTGTTCTGTGTGACCAGTAGCCTATCACATCATTTGTTGTGTTGACGTAATTAAATGAGATGCTGCGTCTGAAAGTTTCAAAATATGAACGGGTGGAGAAAATATCACATTCCAAACAGATGGCAAAGGACTAGAATTGATAAAAGCCGACTGTCTTGTCGCCTTGCGTCGCCTGCGTTGGTGCAAATTTGGTGCAAATTTCTTCATATAAATTCGTCTATATTCGTCATTCAAAAGGGGAAACCAGCTCTGCAGACTGCAGATACACACACAATGCAGCGCACGCTTACCGTTTTGAATATCAGTCATGCTGATCACTTTCATTATTCCACTCCGCTCATGCTCATCAGATCAATTTAAGGTCATAAAAAGTCTTCAGTACCTTAAATGGTATAACAAGAGTATTAATGATCATTTTAAGGCGTCTTATATTTTGTGAATGGAAAAACAAATCGCGATACTACCTAATGTGATTATTAACATTAATTTCATTAAATAAATGTGAGCGCTGCATATTTTAAAGTCAAAAGATGGTGCTTTTGCACGTTCTTCAGGCTCTCGCAACAGAGCTTCAGAGCAGCTCGCAATCAATGATTAGCACACATTAGTCAACCGATTGCTTAAGAACTAATGCTGATCAATTATGACAAAGATTACTTTATATTATTCATATTGTAATGTGTTGTAACGCTTGTAACAACGTAGTTTTTTTTTTTATCTTCCTCATCTGAACTTGAATGAGCAGCAAAAGGAAAGCACTTGCATTTTAAAATAAGAATCCCGCTGTATTTTGGCCTGTTCATTAATCAAAGTCGTATGTATATCAGTTTCCCTGTTTGTTATTTGGTTACACAAACCAAATTTAATATATTTATATATTTATTTCCATATATTTATTTTTTTCATTTGATTCAAAGTAAACTGTTGTAGCTTCAGGAAGGAAAGACTAATAACATGTGAAGCATATTATTCAATATAAAGATTATAGTTAACTAAAACCATTAAAAAACATTTTTTCATTGCTTGAAATGTTAATACTGAAATAAAAATTTATAAAAAACTAAACACCCATGTTTAAAAACAACCAAAAATAAATCTAAAAACAAAACAAAACAAAAAATATTAAAACTTAATGAAAAATGAAAGCAGAAAATATAAAAATATAATTGGATTCAAAATATTAACAAACCCTTTCATACCATTATAGTTTTAGTTCAACCAAAAATGAAAATTATGTCATTTATTATTCACCCTCATGTCGTTCCACACCCGTAAGACCTTTGTTCATCTTCAGAACATAAATTAAGATATTTTTGATAAAATCCGACGGCTCAGTGAGGCCTCTATTGACAGTAATAACGCTCCCTTTTTCAATGTCCAGAAAGCTACTAAAAACATATTTAAAACAGTTCATTTGACAACACTGTTTCAACTTTAATATTATAAAGTGACGAGAATACTTTTTGTGTGCCAAAAATTACAAAATAGCGACTTTGTTCAACAATATTTAGTGATGGGCGATTTCAAAACACTGCTTCACGAAGATTCAAAGCTTTATGAATCATCTGTTTCGAATCAGTGGTTCGAAGCGTGTATCAAACTGCCAAAGTCAAGTAAACTATTGAAGTTTCAAAACACTTATGACGTAACGAAGCCACGTTTACTGAAATCACATGATTTTGGCGCTCTGAACCACTGATTCGAAACAAAAGATTCGTAAAGCTTGCTGGTGATGCAGGCCTCACTAAGCGATCGGATTTTATCAAAAATATCTAAATTTGTGTTCTGAAGATGAATGAAGGTCTTACGGGTGTGGAACGACATGAGGGTGAGTAATTAATGACATTATTTTAATTTTTGGGTGCACCCTTTAAGTGAAAATAGTGACAATTTCCCAGGAAAAAAATCACAAGATTAAAATGCTGATACAGTAAAGGGGAGATATATAAACACAACAGGATGACTAAAAGTAAGTGATTTAAACATTTAAGTTTATTAATTGTGTGGCTCTTAACATTTTTGGCACCTGTTTCCCCCCCTATAGGAGCCAATGGCTCCCTAAAGGGCATATTGCAGGTTAAACATTTTTTTCAAGATGAATATATAACCTTGTATGAAAATACCACATGAAAATGTACTGCAGGATTTAAAAATGTTTTGCAGGACATAAGGGCACAAATTTAGTAGATAAAGTGACGGTCTCTGTAAAAAACGCTTTTTTTTCAACGTTGCGTCATTTTACATCACGAGAGGGAGTCGTTTGCCGAGCTCTGTGTTGAGTGCAGAGTAGGTTGGTATTCAATAACAGCGGTCGTGAATCAGCGTGTTTTCGGTAGTTTTTGTATTTTAATTTATCATCATCATGGCAAGTTATTGTGGAGGTTGCAAAAACTCCAGCCTGTCAGGACATCGAGTCCACAGGTTTACTAACAAGAAAAATGATGGTGCTATCTTCCGTGCCGGGGTGTGTTTTGTGCAGGTGAAGAGACGGGACTTCACTTCTGCATCTGCTTCGAAAAACACGTTTGTTATAAAGCGGAAGATTATCATCCCGGCGATATGATGGAGTTCAACATTGTAATACTACTGTAAGTGATGATATTAAATGAATAAACGTACATACACCGTGTCCTAACCAGACACGATGCGATAAAATTCCAGTGATGAGCAATTTGACCGTCCACACTAGACGCGACGTGAAAATGAGAAGCAATAAAATCAATCAAAAACCACAGCCAATCAGAAGAGTGTGGGCGGGCTCTCTCTGCAAGAGCACAGCGGACACAATGAAATGGGCAAGTGCTTAGTAAAAATCATAAATATTACACAATTTAAACATTATTTAAAGTACATACGGAGTGACTGAACCAATCCACCAAATCAGTCATGATGAGAAACTATGGCTATTCCTGATCAAAGTTTATTAGTTTCTGTTAGTAATCAATACTCCTAGATGACCAATACTAGCTTTGCTATTGCCTGATGCATGATAATCTGTACAATACTGTGATCTGAGCACAGTGTTACATAACGTTAGCTAACGTGTATATATCTAAGTTAACACCGGTCTCCTGCCCTGTTCTCCACTGGTTCTCCTCACACCACGGCTCAATTTGTCTCCTCTGACCATTGTTCTGTCTAATCCTGGCCTGTCTCTGCTTTCTTGGCCACATAGTAGGCTAATTGTATGGCTGTAGTCTGTCATACGAGTATGGATAAACATTTACAATTTCCTCAGCGTCCGAACTATCATTGCAATCCATTGTTTTTCTATTGTTTATATTGACCACACTCCCTCCCGTTACGTCACTTCCGATTTGGCATTTTTCAGATGCGGAAGTAAAATTCTCACAAAAAACGACTCCAGAAGCCTCAGTAGCGTATTTATACGTGTATTTTAAAGAAAATCTAGTTCCTACAATACTTTTCTATACATTGAATCACTGAAGCTCTAACCTGCAATATGCACTTTAATGAATTTTTTTGTCTGGAGCCCTGGGTATTATGCATGAGGAAGTATCACTTCCGTTGCTTCTGTCTCATTGTCTACTGTTGCCATTCAGAGACATGGGTCGTAAATGCATTTCCCTGCGACGTGACCAGAGCTGAAGTTTTGGTGCAGGCGGTTTGTTTTGCTGTTGTCCACCAGCACAAATGGAAAATGTTTGCAGAGATCACATTACAGCGGAGAATTCAAATGTCACAAAAGTACTGCTCATTTACCTCTGCCTGTTCTGCTTTCGGACACATGAGTCGTGCATGTTTCCCTCAGCATAGTAACACATGAGTGTTGTTCATATTTTGCCAACGATGCAGTCAGAACTGGAGTTTGAACACGAACGCATGAAAAATACAATTGTTACGATATACACGCGGAGCGCGCATATGATCGGTTTCAGCACGGAGCTATGCAATGAGTTTAACAACTCTCGCCACATGGATTATAAATTATTTGTTTATAGTTTTTATAGACGTATTTCACACACTCTCCTGCACCAAACATGAACCAGCACAGTGTATGCACTCATATTTCATCATGTCTTCTTCAAATTAAATATGTGCAAACTGGACACGATTATACAGTGGTGTATCTGAACGCGATGACACGATTATTTTGATACACAAAAGACAATGATTTAGACGAAAAAATTCAAATAAGAATGGACAAAAAAAAGTAACTGTCTTTATTCTTCCTGTTTTTCATGAGAATGTAGTGCTCCTAAATGTAATGAAAATATGATTAGCCCTTTTAAATATTCTCTCTTCTGCTTGGGAGTTGTCATTTTCTGTGCTCATATATTAAAATTCTTTATTCTGTATAATGGGTGTGTTGTAGGTATGTTTCTCATTGGTTGTTCTTCAAAAACACACTAGACATGCTTATTCTGTGCATTTGAGCACTTTTTGTGTGAAATGATATTTATTTCATCCATCAAAAGTGTGCTTTCACTTTAATTGAGCGTCAGCAGCGCAGAAAAAAAGATTCGCCACTAAAACCCCCGCTTCACTGCTGCTGCTTACGTGACGCTCCTGCTTGACGTTCACGTGCTGCTCCCGTTGTGATTGCACTCATTGGTTAACGTGCACGCCAAAAAAAAAAAAAAAAAAATGCGCCGATCATGCTTGCAGTGTGAAACGGCTGTAATTAATGACAAAATTTTCATTTCGGGGTGAACTAACCCTTTAATCCCAAATAATAATTTGTTCTTCGAAAAGTATGGCGGATTAATATTTCTGCTATCATGTGATTTCAAATGAAGTAAGCTTCCCATTAAATTATCTAATTTTCATAAGCAGTCACTAGAAGCTTGGAAATTAACCTTTAAACATAATTTCTCTCCACATGCATATAATATGGAATAACCAACATGTGTTATCTAACAGGACTATATTTAAAAAGAGAATGTCTCAATAAGATAATTATTTTTGTTTCGGATTTGCCAAATAGTACTGGTGAGGTTCATACTTAATTTACTTCTCAGGGATTGTGTCTTTGTATAGCCTAGAGATTACAGTTTGCTTGTAAAATGCAATCTCATCTAAATTGCTACACCTTAATTTAAAATAAAATCCTGGATCAGGCAGTCCGAGCTGGTGTGATAGAGTGGATTCTTGGACTAATTTTCATGTTAAAGGGATAGTTCACCCAAAAATTAAAATTCCATCATCATTTACTCACCCTCAAGTTGTTCCAAACCTTTATGAGTTTTCATTTTTGGGTGAACTATCCCTTTAATGGCTCTGCTTATACTAAATGAAGCAATGTGTAAAGTTACATTCAAGCTGTTTTAAGACATGAAGAAATTATTTTCACAGTAAAATTTTTTTTAAATATGTCATTTTGTTTATCAAAGATGAGCTTTAAGGGATAAAAATTGTTGACTGCAGGAGGACTTTAAAAGACGATTAAAAGCAATACAGCTGTCTAGTTTCCTTTTCCATTCTTTTTTTTTTTACCTGTCCGAAGAAGATTTATGGACTGAAGCATCTCTTCTCCTCTCCAAGGTGCTGGTGAACTGCTCAAAGCATGCATTGATAGAACTCACAACATCAGGCGGAGGAGTTTCGAGAAACAGCTCCGAGTGCGGGTCCAAATCGATCAGATCACTAACGTGCGAAACAACCGGTACGATCTGCTGCGTGTTTGGCGACTCAGTTGCCGTCCTGTTGTCTTCGCTACTTCGAGCCATGGTTACTGAATCTAATACTATTTGACAGGAAAATTGTCATGTGTTCATAGACTTGCGTAATGTCGATTAACACCGATTTGTGCACCTCTGACGAGCGCTTATGAGGCACAGGCTGTTTCTGCAACAGATTAAGTCTGAACACAAAAGTACTGGTCAAAAAAGAAACATAATCATGTATCAGAAAACGTTTGCCTCTATGCCAAACATATCCACGTGTTACACTATTCCGTTTTCATACGGCGGGTGTCATGTTCTTCTTCTTCTTCTTCTCTTGGTTATTGGCGGATTGCAAACAACTTCAAGGTGCATACCGCCACCTACCGTACAGGAGTGTGTAACATCATGTCATTTAATTGTTCTCAAATTCTGTGCATCAACCCTGTGTCTTTAAGAAATTTAAATAGAGCCTTCCTGATACTTCTTATCCCCTCTCCCTCTCCTTCTGTGCCCAGTATCCCCTTAAGATTCCAATCCCGTTCTGCCTCCTGAACCCTATCTTGAAACACCCGTCTTTCCACCTCATATAAAATACAGTTTAATATAACATGTTCAGTATTTTCTTTAACCCCACAGCTTTCACAATTTTCACTATTCTTTATTGTGTCATGTTCTTCTTCCTCTTCTTGGTTTTTATGGCGGTTGGCATACAACTTCAAGGTGCATTACCGCCACCTGCTGGTTAGGATAAAAAAGTCAAAACATTTTCCTAATACCTCCTAAACACCTATATTCTTTTATCTAAATCAGTCATTTTCAGATATAGTATTAAAAAATCAAAACATTCATCATTTGAGTTCCTTTGTAATATGTTTGTCAAATCAAACTTCATCTTAATTCTTTTAAAATTGGAAATAATTATTCTTCTTTCACTATCATATTTTGAACATTTCATTATAATGTGGTCCACAGTTTCTTCTTGATTACAATGTTCACATTTTCCTGTCTCATGGCCAGGAAATACATCAGCTGAAGTGTTTGGGTAAGCCATGGGTAAAGCGCCTACGCATGTCATCGTATGATCAGTGAAAAGCATAAAACACTTTATACAAAGCAACTGCAAATGTTTTATTGAAGCTGTAATCTATTAAATAACATTAGCAAATCAACTAATACAATTAAATATTAAGTCTCTTTATCTCTATAATATGTGTTATTTTATGAAATTGTAGAGGTTATTTTTTTATGGAGAGCTTGGTTAATCAGGCCAATAAAAGACTGTTAACTACAATCTTTATTATTATACAAATGTGTCATCATCATGCGTTTCATCAGATTCATCAGATTCTTCCTACAGAGACATGGTATGGCGGGCTGCGAAAGACTCTCGCTATCTAAAAGAAAACAAGCTTTAGATCAAAGAGGCGCTGATCAAACAAGATGCTGAGGCCAGAGCCAAATTATGGCTGCTGGTCAAAAAGGCTCATGAGGAGGGGAAGAATGTTTCATTGAAGGGACCCCATGCTTTTTTTGCTGGGAAAAAACTTGAACTTAACCCTTGAGATGTACAACATTCTGTGTTTACCTTCATGGAGCATCTTATTTTGAATTTAACTCGAGACTTGCGAGTGAACAGTTTTGCATGTTTTGCAGACTGCCCCTGTGTTCTTCTCATGAGTTGTACTTGATGAGTTTCTCATTTACAAACAGCCTTCAAAGAGCATTCCAATTGAACGTTTCATTTGTGCTCGGACAGACTAATTACTTTATTTGCACTATAGCTTCATAGAGCATCTGCAGTCGAACTTGACTCCTGTGTTGGGCATGGACAAACTAATTGCAGACCGCTTTATGGAGCAACGTCTGTTGTGGTTCCTTCATCATAAGTAAGTTATGCCCTCCCATACAGTTGCACTTTTGCCTAAGTTATAGGGTATGTGTTAGCTTTAAAGGGTTAGTTCACCCAAAAATGAAAATAATGTAATTTATTACTCACCCTCATGCCGTTCCACACCCGCAAGACCTTTGTTAATCTTCGGAACACAAATTAAGATATTTTTGTTGAAATCCGATGACTCCGTGAGGCCAGCAATGACATTTCCTCTCTCAAGATCCATTAATGTACTAAAAACATATTTAAATCAGTTCATGTGAGTACAGTGGTTCAATATTAATATTATAAAGCGATGAGAATATTTTTGGTGCGCCTAAAAAAACAAAATAACGACTTATTTAGTGATGGCCGATTTCAAAACACTGCTTCAGGAAGCTTCAGAGCATAATGAATCAGCCTATCGAATCATGATTCGGATCGCGTGTCAAACCGCCAAACTGCTGAAATCACGTGACTTTGGTGCTCCGATCCACTGATTCGACATGCTGATTCATTATGCTCCGAAGCTTCCTGAAGCAGTGTTTTGAAATCGGCCATCACTATATAAGTCATTATTTCGTTTTTTTTTGGCACACAAAAAATATTCTCGTCGCTTTATAATATTAATATTGAACCACTGTACTCACATGAACTGATTTAAATATGTTTTTAGTACCTTTATGGATCTTGAGAGAAGAAATGTCATTGCTCCCTATGCAGGCCTCACGGAGCCATCGGATTTCAACAAAAATATCTCAATTTGCGTTCCGAAGATTAACAAAGGTCTTATAGGTGTGGAACGGCATGAGTAATAAATGACAGAATTTTCATTTTTGGGTGAACTACCTCTTTGTAAGCTTTAAAACCTTTGTGTGTTCTTGTTAGTGTTCTTATTCAAGTTACTCTTCCCTGTTTTATTTATTTATTTATTTTTTAATGTTTTTTTTTATTTCTCCTATGCAAATGCAAGACTTGGAGTTTAACTCTTTGAGTATTATCTCATAAAACACTGGTGGCCTGAGAGATCTCACTAAAAGAAAAGCCTTATTCTGTAGAAGAATGAATGCTGACTTAATACTGTTACAAGAAACATGTAGTGATGTTCATTTTTGGAAATCACAGTGGGGTGACAAGGCCTACTTTAGTCACAGATCTAACCACTCTGCTGGGGTTCTCACTTTGATTAACAAATTTAAAGGAGATGTTGTTGAATCGTTGATTTCTACGGAAGGAAGATGGGTTATTCTTGTCACTATGCTTGATAATGCTACTTTTATAATATGTAATATATATGGCCACAACTTAAGATCTGCCAACAAGTCTCTTATTTTCTTATTACAAAGGAATATTTAAACTTTGAAAAATAAATATCAACAGGCCTTCATTATTATTGCTGGAGATTTTAATGATGTATTAGATAACTCAGCTGACAGATTTCCTCCTAAGATGGGCCTCACAAATAATATTACCTGTACTTTGTGTGATTATTTTCATATTGCAGATGCATGGCGCTATTATTACCCTGATGTAAAGGAATATACTTGGTGTAATAATTTGTTTTCCTCTAAATCTAGAATAGACTTTTTTTTTTTCTCAACAGTTACTGCAAAATGTGTTTGAGTCACCAGTATGCTCCATTTTCTGACCACTTAGTAATTAAGCTGATTTTGCAGACTAAACACAGGGATGGTACTATGCGTGGTTATTGGAAATTGAATAATAATCTGCTAAAAGATAAAATTTTTAATGATCAAATCAAGGGATTAGTTAAAGGTACTTTTTTCAAATAATAAATTTGAGTCTCATGGTGCTAAGTGGGAATATTTTAAATATAAAGCAAGATTACTAGCAATAAATAGATCTAAAGCCTGTGGTTAATGATGATAGAGAAGCAGACTTGCTACTTAACATAAACACCTTAATCAAAAAAGACAATCTCGCTGTTACAGAAATTAGTCAGTTAAAAACTTTGCAATTGTTACAATACAGAAGGGTTGGAGACAGGAGATACCAATATAGATGTTTATTAGAGACACACAGCAGAGATATCTGACGTGCAGGTGCGTAAGTTATGGTTTGTGAGGTGAATGGATCGATGAGATGAGGTGATACTGTCCTTGTATTGTTGCAGGTGAGAAGATCCTGAGTGATGCTGGAGAATGGAGACACTGGAGACTGGAGACACTCACACACAGACTGGGAACACACGAGGAGACTTGGAGACTTGGAGACAGGTAAGTATATCGCTAGGAGTCCTTGAGGTAAGCATGTAGGTACGTCTAGATGCGAACGAGACCAGACAGTGAATGAGAGTGTGTAAGTATCTTTTGAAGTGGTGTTGATTGGCGTGCTGATGAGGTGCAGGTGCGTGTGATCAGTACTCTGGAGATGGAGTGCGCTGTGACTGGATGGTGTTGGAACCTGGCGTGTGTGTGACAGCAACTGGAATTAGACCATATATATTTAGAAGTAGTTAAAGGTGCCTTCGTTAGATCCAGAGCGAGATGGATTGAGGAAGGAGAGAAAAACAAGAGCTTCTTTGTCTTACTTGAGAAAAGGAATTTTAAAAGGAAAAGTATCTCTGCATTACAAATTAAAAATTCAGTTTCTAAACACCCTGAAGAAATCGAGAAATTAGTTAAAAATTTTTATAGGAATCTCCCCTGATTTTAAGGCAAACCAAAGTAAGTCATACCTACAACAGATTAAGAACTATATACCTCAAATAAGTGATGAATTTAAGATATCATGTGAGGCTCCTGTTTCCTTAAGTGAAATTAGAGATGCAATGAAATCAATGAAAAAGGGGAAGTCGCCTGGCTCTGATGGCCTTTCTTTAGAATTCTTCATACAGTTTTGGGAGTTTTTAGAACAACCTTTTTTCTTAATGCTTCAAGAATGTATAAAAAATGGAACGATGACTCCTACTATGAAACAAGGGGTGATATCGCTCATTCCCAAACCAAACAAAGATGCAACTATAATTGATAATTGGCGCCCTATCACTGTTCTTAATTTTGATTATAAATTAGTCGCTTCCATATTCGTCAAGAGATTAAAACAACATTTACATCATATCATTAATGAAACACAGACCGGATTTATGAAAGGTCTTCATATTAGTTGTAATACTCGACTTGTTCTGGATCTTGCTGATTATAGAGATGAAATCAAGTCTGATACTTTTATCTTATTCCTCAATTTTTATAAGGCCTTCGACACTGTAAATCACCAGTTCCTTCTAAACTCTTTGGATTTCCCTTAAAATTCATAAATATTGTTCAAATGTTGTAGAAAGAAATAGATAGTTGTATAATTTTAAATTCAAGTACATCACCAAGGTTTCCTATTCTTCACGGAATACATCAGGGTTGCCCTGTGAGTCCCTTTTTATTTTTATTTGTTGTAGAAACATTATCTATAGATATTTTGCATAATAATGCTTCTGGGCTCAAACTTAATTTATCTAAGTGTGAAATTATTTGCTTATTTGACAAACTGAAATTGAAAATATACCAATTAAAAATGAAGTGAAATATTTGGGGAAATGTAATTAATAGACAGTTTTTCTCACTGGTTATTGAAAACAAAATATATTTTTAATAATTGGCTCCAAAGAGATTTATCAATTTTAGGCAGAGTTTTCTTATCCAAAACAGAAGGATTATCCAGATTTGTGTACCCTTCCCTGTCTTTAGCAGTAGATAATCACACCTCCAAAAATATAGATTTTTCTTGATTTTGTTTGGGATAATAAATCTCATAAATTGAAGAAATATGTTCTAGCAAACAAAAGGAGTGATGGGGGTCTTGAAGGCCTGAATTTTGATGATACTAACAATACATTTAAAATTAATTGGTTAAAAAGATGTTTGCTTGGGTCAGATTTTATGTGGTATTTTATTCCTAATAATATATTTAATAGGGTAGGTGGCCTCTCTTTTTTGATGAAATGCAATTACTCCACTGGTAAATTACCTGTTAAACTGGCCAGATTTCATCAACAAGCTTTGTTAGCCTGGAAACTGGTTTACAACCACAACTTTTCCCCCCACAAAACCATCTTATGGAATAATTTTGATATTAAAATGAGAAATAGATCAGTCTTCTTTGATAAATGGTTTAATAAAAACATAATTTTTGTTGCTGATCTATTCAACTCTAATGGTAATTTGTTATGTTATGAATGTTTTATGAATATCTATCAATGTCCTGTTCCGTTTAAAGAATTTAACTCTGTTATAAAGGTGATTCCTGATGGATTAATATGTCTGATGAAAGCTTCCCTTTCCCATGAGTCCTGCTCAAAACAACTTTCACAGTTATGTTTGGGAGGTGTTTTGCTTTTAAGTGAAAAATGTAATAATACATTTATTTGTCAACTTTCTCAATCTCGAAACTCAATTTCTCCAAAAGGAAATGTTTTGGGGGGTTCTAAAATAGATAACATTCAGTGGAGGAAAACATGGTTATTACCATATAAATACTGTCATACCCAATAAAGTGAAAGAAGTGCATTTTAAAATTTTGCATAATATATACCTTTGTAATGCTCTTGTGTCAACATTTTGTGATGTAGCTGATATATGCACCTTCTGTAAAAAAGAAAGTGAAGATATTTGTCATTTATTTTTCTGATGTAATGTTTCATCACTTTTCTGGAAAGATTTGAGTTCCTATTGTTTTCTAAAGTTAAAATGAACTGTAATTTACACATTAAGGATGTTGTTTGCTTTTTTGAAAATCAAAACTAATCGTTAGAATCTACTGTTAACTTTCTTATCCTTGTGGCAAAGTTCTATTTTCACAAACAAAGGTTTCTTAAGAAAATACCTACTTTTATAGATTTCTTATGTGAAGTAGAACATTTAATCAAATCACTAAGAATAATTAATAACAAAAAAAATGTATTTTTTTAAAGAGATATGATGAGATCTTTCATGTACCGTGATTATTACTTGTTTTGGTGGGGTTTTTTTTATCCTCTTTTCTTTCTTTGTTCTGTTCCTTCTTTTCTTTGTTCTTAAAAAGCTATTTAAATGTATCTTTCTCTTTTAATGGTCATTGTCAATTTATTTTTTTCTCTTCCATATGTTCAGATTACTTTGGACGTATTGTTGATACGTTCTGTGGTACATTCTATTTCATTAATGTCATCTATAAATTGTTTGCAATAAAAAAACAACAACAACATGACTTTAGGAAGAGGCTCATTTGAGATGAACAAATTCTCTGCAGAACCGATCACCGGTGATCACCACGAGATGCATGTCGGTTAGAAATGTGTCCAAGCGTGGACCGCCTTGCTCTGATGTCATGCTGATGTGTGTCAAAACAGTCTTGCAACTGCGAGGCAGCCACATCGGATTCTGCATTCAGGCGCAGTTGCTCTCCACCAAGCACGATGGATATCGACTTGATGACAACACAGCTTAAAGGGATAGTTCACCCAAAAATGAAAATTATCACATGATTTACTCACCCTCAAGCCATCCTAAGTGTATATGACTATCTTCTTTCAGACAAACACAGTTGGAGATATATTTAAAATAACATCCAGTTGACGTTAATTTGTGTTAAATAAGAAGTGATCTGGGGCTGGAATGTGTTGTCTTTTAAGTTATGCTGCTGTTATCAGTGACGGAACATTCTCTTGTGGCTCGTGCACAGTCTTCACACGCAGACGAGCGTGTCAATCTATCGCTAATGATGTTGCGGCAACTCTCTATTCTTTCCAGCGAAATCATTGACAAAATGCACACAAACGTGTCTCTGGTCTTGCCTCTTTATATACAATCATTAATGAACAATCTTTGGTCCTATTGATAAGAAGAAAAAAACAACTAAATGAAGGCAGATTAGACCTGCTGATGATTAGAACCCGGAATGTCGAAAGTTCTACCACTAGAATACATGGGAATCTGAATATTTAGTACAGGTCTGTGTATATATGCATTGGGCACCCACCGGCAGAAACATAAATCGGTGCCTATGCTTTGACCCGAAGCAATGATGCAATTATGAATGCGGAGGCGCAGAGGAGAGAGTAAAACAAAACACCAGTCACGAATTAGAAGTCTAAAACAAGAATTTTTAAAGAGAAATGTTGGAGAATTTCAATATAAGAGAAGAGGAACTTGAGTTTGTTGCATAGCCCTATTTGTTTGAACCATGAGAGGTGTCTAAGCTTATACTACTCCTACATCCTGTGTCATATGTCGAGTCAGTGGGTTACTCATTTGGTACAAGTTGACTTGCGCAGTATGCGTACGGCCCTTTATCCTCTATACGTGCATCATTCACATGATAAGCAGCCCCTCTCCTCAGAGGCACGGCCTACTGTGTACAGAAAAGCACTCACACAATTTAAACAGCCCCCTGTCTCAGTACGGTGGTCTATCGTGTACGGAGGACAAAATTCCCAGCTCTGGATATTTTTTTACACAAATGTATCAGTTTGCTTCAGAAGGCCTTTATTAACCACCCGGAGCCGTGGTTATCTGTTATGATGGATGGTTGCAATTTTTTGGGCTTCAAAATCTCACTCTTCTCTTTACTGCCATTATAAAGCTTAGGAGAGCCAAGACATTATTTAGTATAACTCCGATCGTATTCGTCTGAAAGAAGAAAGTCATATACACATAGGATGGCTCAAGGGTGAGTAAATCATGGGGTAATTTTCATTTTTGGGTGAACTATCCCTTTAAGAGCTGTTGCACAAGCTCTGATGACGACACAGCTGTTTCATGATTGGCGGATTCACTGCATGACAACGATCACGTGTGTTTTGTGTTTATTCTAAGAGGCAACCTCCCCCAGTTTCTCGTGAAGCCAATACGGAAGTGACTTAAACTGCAATTCATCGACTGGCCGCTAGGGACAGGCTGCAAAAGAGAGCAGAATCTCATTGACCCACATATTAAAATATTCAACTTTACAGCAGAAAAAAACATGTTTACAGCCTGGATCAAATTGTGGTTTTGGTCTATACTGCTAATTTTGCCCTTCATGACAACTCTGAGGGTGGTGAATTTTTTTTATAACTCATCCATTTAAATTATATTATGCCTTAAATTTCTGCATAATTAAGGGCATGGTCACTTGAGTGACAGGTAGATTGCCGCTGCTGTCTGTGAGCCGTCACTTTACCTCAGCTAAATCCAGCCGCTGACTTTGGCATCTTAGCCGTATTTGTGCTTTTTGTGCGTTCTGGATTATTTTATACAATTATAAAATAATATGGCTTGCTGCATTAATGGTCGAGACTCGAAATGTGATGCAAACAATGGATAATATATCAATATTTCATGGATTTAACGCTTTTGTGGACAAAAAGTACTGTTTTTTGTTTTGCAATGGACTCTCATGGACATTTTACCCAATTAAGTTCCACGGATTGGATTCATCTCGAGATCACTATTTCATTATAAAGGTATGAAGTCCTGTTTTATTTTGCGTGTTGTTATTTGCACACCCGACACAAATTAATTACTGGTGTTGGAGCATCTATATCTTAAAAAAGACACCGTAGATTGACAGTAAACCTTTAGAACTTTCTAATGATATAACTTGTTATCTTTATTAATATTTTAGATAGTATCTAAGGTAGATAGATAGCTCCTTTGCCTGCTAACATGATCACGTTGAGCTAGGCAGGCGTGGTTTCAGCAACCAGGCACTTCAGTTCCAACCACGTCCCGCCTCTTTGCCCATTTTCAGTTATCCGGGAGTGACGTGCGATGACGCGCAGCTAAGATGGCAGTGGCCTCATTTTCACTTCAAAAATGCTCTTCAGAAATCTACGGGTGACGTCACAGACACTACGTCCATATTTTTTTTTACAGTCTATGGTTTATTCTAACAGCCAGTGGCGTAACTTTGTTTTAAAAAGTAGGTGGTACAGGAATGTGGTGTGTGTGGGGGGATGGGGGTATTGTAATTGTATCATTACAATAATAAATGCACAAAATTTATCGACACACGTTTAATATGATAGTTTCGTCCTTACATCTGTTGTTAGTCCCGAGAGCATTTACATTAGTCAATAAATACGTGGATCCACAACTAATGTTAGATTGACCTGATGGATGAGGTGTAGAATTTTTGTTCAGCATGCCAGAGGTTCTGGGTTCTAATCCGCCCTCGTGTAATTGATTTTATTTTTTTTTCTCATTAAAACCAAAGATGTTCATCAGTGATTGTATATCAAGAGCAGGGACACGTTTATGTGTATTTTGTTTTGTGATTTCACTGGAAAGAATAGAGTCTCCGGCTGCGACAGCGTTAGCTATAGATTAAAGACTGCGCAGTGTGCACGAGCGCCAAGAGCACACTGTTGCGCCACTGATAACAGCGGCAACGAGCACTCAACATGATTTCAAAAACAACACATCCCAGCGACAGATCGCCTATTATTTAACACAAACGAACAAATTGCTAATCATCTAGAGATGTTTTTTTTGTATTAGTATACATCCGTGCCGCGAGATGTTTCAAAAAGTGGTGGGGACATATCCCACCCGTCCTACCCGCAAATTACGCCTACGCTAACACCTTCAGTTCCACTAATGCTCACAAATCTGTATTTTTATAACAGTTAAAGCATGTACGGTGCGTTCCTAACGGGATACATCACCCTCCGTAGGGCACTTCGGAGTTAAAACAATCATGGCCGCCATATTAAAGGGTCGTTCCAAACCGAAGTGCTCAAAACTGGCCACTTCAAAGGGCCCTTTGGAATAAAAGGATTTCGAAGAGTACAACTGATGGACACTTCAGGCCCCCATGATCCTTTGCACAGGTCTCGTTAAGATGACGCAGAATTGCGTTCCAAAAGAAGAGTTTTTTTGACCCCTACACCCTTCATCCCTTCGAAGCTCTCACCCCGGAGGGTAAACCCTTTGAAGGGATTAGGGCATAGGTATGAGCCCTTCCAAATGGAACGCGGTGTTTGTCGCGATGTTATATTGTGTCATGTGTTTCAAAATAAAACTGATAAAAAAAAACGTAGACCCCGCTCCATTGGTATTTAAATAGCACAGGCTTATGTTGAACTTTATTATTATTATTATTATTTTTTTACAAACAGACGGTGTATTAAGCAGTACATAAAGTAGGCTATTGAATGAAAATGTCTCTGAAACGTCTGTGTATTTGACAAATATTTCATTTATTTCACTTCAGCTGTGATAAAGTATACAAACACAGCTCGAGCGTCTCTTCGGAAAGCAGAAAGTGTCCGACTTCACTTCTCCGTTTTCAGCTTCTAGGTATTTTTATTCAAAATAAAGTTGGTGTTGTGAAGAATAGGGGAGGGAATAGAAGAAAAAAAAGAAATAGTCATGACCAGATTAATGATAGGTCACAGTAATTTGTATGGCACACTATACATTATAAGGAAGCACCTAACTGGTTTTTGTGGCTATTGTTACGTTTCAGAAACTATAGCATGTGCTTATGAGTTACAGACAATATGAAAACACCAGAAGAAAAAGATGATGGAAGTGTTAGGAAAAGTTGGTCTAACAGAGACAGGAATGAAGGAAATACTGGAAAGTGAGAATGAAAAAGGCAGAAGTATTTGCAGTTTTTTTTTTTTTTTAACAAGAGTTGAGTCCCAAACAACGCACTGTGACTGGACTGATAAGGAGAATATGATGTAATGGACATTACAGAACAATAAACCCGGAAGATGGCAGTAGTGCAACGCTAATGGATGCAAGCTGCCGTTAAACCCTAAAGAAAAAGAAGAAGAAGCGACTCTCGCCGCAGCCGATGTCGAACACACTTTGTGAGTCTGTCTGATTATTACACACATCGAAACGGATGGCAAACTCCAGCAAGACCGAGAAGTTCCAGCTGCATGTTCCAAATCTCGAGGAATTATGTCAGGGTAATAATCGCATTTAATTTTAATGTGTGCATTTATATGGGTATTATAGGCTAACTGTTTCTTTCATTGTGCTTAAGTAAAACCAAATGACAAGAGTCCAAAGTTCAACATGACTATTTTAAATCATTTTGATCTTTACGAACATTTAGCAGAGTAGCGAAATTTAATGCGCAATAGTAAAAAAATCCTAAAAGATGAAGCCTATAGAGTATTGTGTATAACAGACCATCATATTTGATAGTATTTGAAAGAAGAATTGAAAAATCATTGGTTAACATTTATTTTTTAAAGTCGGCATGAAACGAAATTTGCGATAGATTTTCTTTCCAATAAGGGTTATGCGCAACAAATATTCTATAAAACAGGTTGCATCGCTTCAGGTTTAGGTCTCTCCTGTGTGTTTCATTAAATTGTTTTTAAATTATTAACATTCGGATCCCAGATAGCAAGCACCACTGAAACAATACTAAATCAATGTTAATGCGTCAACGTTAACTGCATTGAATCAACACCACTTTTGCACCCGCAATTAATGTTGAAATTTCATTTAAAAAAAAAAAAAAAAATACAATGATAATGACATTTAATCAATGTCACAATGTGATGTTGGTTTAACATCATGTTTGCACTCTCAGAAAATGAAACACAAGCAGGGCCAAGCCTTTATGCGGCCCTAAGCAGAATTTGATTTGGGGTGCCCCTCTGTGCCGCTAATTAGATTGACTATTGTCAATGCTTGATTATTTTACAATTTTATTAGTTGTAGCTGTGTTGCTTGGTCACATAATGTCTGCCTGGCATGTTTTTACCTATGATGTTTTATTGTAACAGAGTAGCAAACCCACAAGAGTGGTCAGGTGTTAATTTGCACTTTAATATTCAAATACTGAGTGGCATACTTAATGGGGTGTACTGAAAAGTAGCTAAATAATGTATTTACTGTAAACAAGTTAGCCACTTTAATTGCTTTTGGTTAAAAGAAATTAGCAACATGCAAAATTGCACAATTAACTACAAATAAAATATCTTAAGATAAACAGTATCTTCTTATATAAAATAAATGTAAATGTTAAAACAGTTGCTGGTCCCCAGTGACTTCCATATATTTTTCCTTCTAGAAAGTCAATGGGGCCCATCAACTGTTCAGTTACCCACATTCTTCAAAATAACTTCTTTTGTGTTCAGCACAAGGAAGAAATTAATACAGGTTTGGAACAACATGAGAGTGAGTAAATAATGATAGAATTTTCTTTTTTGGGTGAACTATCACTTTAAGGACAAGGAGCAGCATGTTTACTATTAGGCTGCTGTCACTTTAAGACCTGCTCGCATCTAACATACAGACTCGCATCCGATTTTCTCTCAACTGATTACTTTCACTTTAGACATAACCAACTGTGTTTATGTAAACCTTGTGTGTATTTGAGAGTATTAGCACAATTAGACGTGAAAGATGAAGTCTGGTAATCAAGTGCTGTTTGACAGGCTTTTAGTATGCACCCGCTTCGGGTGTACACGCTCAGAAAAAGCGCATGTCAGAACAACACGCGGATGAAATGTTTAACCTGCAAGGCTTTAAAGCACATGCAAATAATGAACTTTTGTGATTGCGAATAAGTGCAGTGTTCCGTGAGTGTAACTCTACCACTGCGTTAACATGTGATGCGAATGTACTTCGAGTTGTGCAGTATAGGGGTTATACACAATCTAACTTCAGTATTCTGTAAAACAGAGCAGATTGCTTCCGGTTTAGGTCTTTTGTATGTGCTTTATGAAAATTAAGTACAAACATTTGTGAAAGAATGGGTCGCTCTCAGGAGCTCAGTGATTTCAAGCGTGGTACCATAATAGGTTGCCACCTGTGCAATAAGTCCATTTGTGAAATTTCCTCACTACTACTAAATATTCCACGGTCAACTGTTAGTAGTATCATAACAAAGTGGAAGCAATTGGGAACAACAGCAACTCAGCCACGAAGTGGTAAGCCACGTAAAATCACAGAGCGCATGCTGAGGCGCACAGTGCTCAGAAGTCGCCAACTTTCTGCAGAGTCAATAGCTACAGACCTGCAAACTTCATGTGGCCTTCAGATTAGCTCAAGAACAGTGTGTAGAGAGCTTCATGGAATGGGTTTACATGGCCGAGCAGCTGCATCCAAGCCTTACATCACCAAGTGCAATGCAAAGCATTGGATGCAGTGGTGTAAAGCACGCCACCACTGGACTCTAGAGCAGTGCAGACGTGTTCTTTGGAGTGACGAATCGCGCTTCTCTGTCTGGCAATCCGATGGACGAGTCTGGGTTTGGCGGTTGCCAGGAGAACAGTACTTGCCTGATTGCATTGTGCCAAGTGTAAAGTTTGGTGGAGGGGGGATTATGGTGCGGAGTTGTTTTTCAGGGGTTGGGCTTGGCCCCTTAGTTCCAGTGAAAGGAACTCTTAATGTTTCAGCATACCAAGACATTTTGGACAATTTCATGCTCCCAACTTTGTGGGAACAGTTTAGGGATGGCCCCTTCCTGTTCCAACATGACTGTGCACCAGTGCACAAAGCAAGGCCCATAAAGACATGGATGAGCGAGTTTGGTGTGGAGAAACTTGACTGGCCTGCAAAGAGTCCTGACCTCAACCCGATAAAACACCTTTGGGATGAATTAGAGCGGAGACTGCGAGCCAGGCCTTCTCGTCCAGCATCAGTGCCTGACCTCACAAATGCGCTTCTAGAAGAATGGTTAAAAATTCCCATAAACACACTCCTAAACCTTGTGGAAAGCCTTCTCAGAAGAGTTGAGGCTGTTATAGCTGCAAAGGGTGGGCCAACTCCATATTAAACCCTACGGTTTAAGAATGGGATGTCATTAAAGTTCATGTGCAAGTAAAGGCAGGCGTCCCAAAACTTTTGGCAGTATAGTGTATATTGGCTGATAAATCTTAATCCAAATTTGTATATAATATTTGAGAGCTTGATTACAAAAACAATAAGCTCACCATTAAAAGCCATGTCCCAAGCACTTCAACATCAAGAAGAAACATATACAGTAGGCCTATAGTTTTAACCAGTGCACGATTCCATAACTTTTAAAATGAATTTTACTCTTCTATGGTCTAGTGGAAAAAAAAGTATACTTCCATAATGTACTTAAAGTGAACTATTTTCGTGCACTAATTTTGTACTTAATATGCTAAAATTCTTCTTTAGTTCTACTAGTAATACTTCTTTATTATTATTATTATTATTTAGTACTTCTTAAGATAATCTTAAGAAAATCTAAGTGTACTCAACTGTGCTATTTTGAGACACCATGAATATGAACTAAAATGTGCTTTTAACATACTCTGCATTAACTAACATCTCTGTATTAAACAATGTATTTAGTTACCACTTGTGGTACACTTGAACCCATATTTCAGGTCCAAATGTACTACAAGTGGTAACTAAATAATTTTTTTTTAATACAGCAATAAAAGCACTTTGCTAGTGGGTTAGTTAACTCAACGAAACACATCCTTTATGAAATTAATCAGACATTATACAACATAAACATAATATTACAACTTATATCTGAACAAAATGATGCAGTGAACTTGAACTAAGTTATGTAGTCACTAATCAGAATGTGTAGCTCCTGTTGTGGATGCGCTCTTCTAACAATACATTGTACAGCAACTAAACCCAAAGAATTCAAAATGTTTTATTACAATAGTGTTCTCATTATAATGTAATGTATTTGACAGTCCCAATCATAGTTATTAGTGTTGTGCATTGCTGTTTGAGCTGCATGTGCTAAAGCTAAAGATGAACACCGGTATCTGAAGCGCTATATGAGATAAATCAGATATATATACACAAAATAAATATAATATTACAACTTACAATTGCTCAAAACAAAAGTGCTGTGAATGCACAAGAGAACTTGACTGTGCTAGTCATGAAGGTGTATCTCTGTTGTGGATGTGCTTATCCCGCAACAACGCGCTAAAACATGGGCGCACAAAGAATTCAAAACATTCTTTTACAGTAGTGTTCTCATTAAAATTTTATGTAGTCTATATGACAGATTTGCACTGCACTTTTCACTTAACTGTATATTTTCCTTTACAAAGTGATTTCAATCATATTTTAAGCAATTCAAAACCATCGAACAGTGCGCATCTGAAGTGCCTCAGCTAAAGGATATAATCCATTTTTATTGACTTTAATATATTGGCTTAATTTTCTTATCTGAACATATATCAGCTAATACCAATATGGTGGCCGATATATCGTGCATCCCTAATTTAAACTGCAAAGGTAAAACATAAATTCAAATTATTGTGACCGATGTGAAGGGGGAGGAGAATTTAAATGTGCATCAAGTTCTTCGACAAGAAAGACTTCCACATAAGATACACCTGTGCATTCTTGCACAAAGCTCCTCTGGAAGCCTTTTCACTCCTTTCCTCGAACAAAGTATAACAATAATAATAATTTGCACAGTTTGACTTGATCCGAGCTAAGCGATCGTTAGATTTAATCATCATTGGCAGCGCGATTTATTGTAATTCCTTTTTTTTTCAGTTGGTCAGAACAAAAGTGGCAGAAATGTTACTTACTTGTTCAGATGACATTTTCCAACATTTTTGTGGCAGGGCACATTAACCTGCTGAAAGAGTTCATAGCCACCAGGGAATACCGTTTCTATGAAAGGGTGTACATGGTCTGCAACAATGCTTAGGTAGGTGGTACGTGTCAAAGTAACATCCACATGGATGGCAGGACCCAAGGTTTCCCAGCAGAACATTGCCTAAAGCATCACACTGCCTCCGCCGGCTTGCCTTCTTCTCTTAGTGCATCCTGATGCCATGTCTTCCCCAGGGAAACGACGCACACGCACCCGGCCATCCACGTGATGTAAAAGAAAACGTGATTCATCAGATCAGGCCACCTTCTTCTATTGCTGCGTGGTCCAGTTCTGATGCTCATGTGCCCACTGTTGGTGCTTTCGGCTTTGGACAGGGGTCAGCATGGGCACCCTGACTGGTCTGTGGCTGTGCAGCCCCATACACAACAAACTACGATGCACTGTGTATTCTGACACAGTGTGTATTCTGACATATTCGTGCCCATTTTTCCTGCTTCTAACACATCAATTTTGAGGACAAAATGTTCACTTGCTGCCTAATATATCCCACCCACTAACAGGTGCCTTGATGAAGAGATAATCAGTGTTATTCTCTTTACCTGTCAGTGGCAGTGTTAATTTCGTTAATGAAAAATGTTCGTTGACAACCTTATTTTCCATGACTAATGCTGGGTACACACAACAAGATAATTGGTCTGATTTTGGGCCGATTTCTCCCCTTCCGACAATCCTAGGTAATGTCCCGATTATCTTGATGGTTCTACAGATTATTTTATCAGATTTTCCTGTAGTGTGAGGTGTGTTAAGAGTGACTGAATCTGCTCGGAAAAACGTTGGAGGCGCCTCGATCGCGAATCGTAAATATTCAACATGTTTAATATTAACGATCAGAAATCCTGATGTGTGGGGGGAACCCCAAGGACAAACGCGCGCACTCTCTGGAGATTATCACATGAAATGAAACAATATCCAATCAAGCAAGCTGACAGAAGACAGAATCATAACAAATGCAGTCATGGCGCAGCAATGGATTTGGACAGCAGAAATGGAGGATCACCTTGTTGATTTGTGGCAACAACAGCACAAGTGTTTGTAGTAAAAATGTCTAGTAACATTTTTTTTTTATTGATTTCTAACATGATATAAAAGTACTGAACAAATATAAACTACAACAAAGAAATAGAAAATGTACAGTATAATATAAATAATAATACAGGTATAAAAATAAATAAAATAAAATGATGTGTCCAGTAAAACATACCAAAATCATTCCAAACACTATCACCACAATTTCTTCCTGCTTATCTTCCGTCATTCGGAAGTCCCGAGAGATTTTGCGAGATTTCCTGTGTTCACGGTCGGGACTCTGGTTGAAAATCTGTTTGTGTGTGGTGTGCTGTCTTTGTCAAAATCACGGCACACCACACACTATTGGAGCAAAATGGTTAAATCTAGGATTTTTTTGTCCTCATGTTTGTGGTCTCTCACATTTTGAAAAAGTTTTCAAAAATCTTTTAGTGTGTACCCAGCATAAGACTAGATGATGAGAGGTGACGACGTCATTAAACGATAACTGTGACTAAATCAACACATGCAATATCATTGACGAAAAAAAGACGAGACTGAAATGTGGCTAAAAAACTTACCAACCAACTTACAAACCAACCAAAATCACTCTTTTGAAATCACTTTTTGTTTTTGTCGAATAAAGGAGACACAACATTATGGACTGTTTTTACGCGTTTATTCTTACAGTTGCCAGATTTTCCGAATTTAAACCTCCAATTAGAGCTTTTCTGTTACAAAAAAAAAACATATTTTACTTAATCTTTGCAATCTGGCAACGTACGCGCACTCTTTCTATACTGAGGAAGAAGTGTGGATGATCTGAAAACACAGACAAGTAAGATGGAGTACAGCGATCTTCATTTGAGACTTTCTACTTAAATTTAAGTGTCATTCAGTCGGCCTATATTGCGCTGCTCGTTTGCTGACTAAATCTGCAACCTAAGTGTAGGCTGATATCCAGCAGTGGCTCTCAAACTGATGTACACAAACAAAATGCTGAGTTTTGCCGTTCATTTAATTTTACTCCACCTTAAAATAACATTAAAACTGAGCATGTATTTCTAGCAGGTAAAATGCTGTGAATACACGACATTCAGTTAAATTACCTCATCTTTCGCGGTCAAAAATGACTGCACCCATGCCAGCAAATCGCATTAGTGCTGTTCTCGACAATATACCTTTGTAAAAGTGGGAATTTAGCACTTACTAGCATGAAGAACAAATATAGACACAGACTTTATAGAGATTTAAGATTAAAACTCTCTTCGATACAAAAACATATCCTTATTGTTTTTAATGTTGATCATATTATACCAGCAAGAATGCAGTGCTTTCCGAAAATCAACACGATTTCAAATGTGACTTTGATTTTATACAACAGTTTAACAAACAAAAGGATAATATACATTTTAAACAGTATTGTTAGTATTTTTGCTCTATTTTCAACGAAAGCCACAGCAGAACTGCAGCACACAAGCTGTGTTTTGTGAACGAATTTGTGAAAAAGATGCACGGGATTCATCTAGGGCTTTTTCTTTTTCGCTTCTCATCGCCAGACAGCTGTTGTATTTTCCCGGGCATAGTTGTCACAATTTGTCAGCCAGCAGAAAACACGAGGTGGGGCAGGGTGCGCGTTTGTGCGGGAATGAATGGCGTGTCGCGGAGGGAGGGCATCTGAACTCGACAAAGCCGACCTGGACCTGATATATATATAATATTTTTTATTCAGTAAATGTATTTGTTTGACAGGGAAGCTGTGCGCAAACAGGAATATATATTCATTCATTTAAAAAAAAAAAAAAGAACCCCAGAAAAAAGGGCACTTTCTCTCGAGGAATGTCTGTGTGTGCACGTGCCTGCTTGTTGTTCTAGAGGGTAGTTTTGCTTTTATTGTAATGTTTTTTTGAGGGTGGGGTTGATTTAGTGGGAGGGTTGGGTTTTTTATGGGGTGGCATCATGCTGGCTTTACACTTATGTTTGGTGTTTTAAGTATTTTCCTTTTTGTATTTTTTTTTTTTTTTTTGTCCCCATTCTCCAATCACAATGCTCTGATTTGTACTTTAATGGGTAGAGAGTTGAGATTTTTGAGTTGGAATGTCAAGGGCTTAAACCATTCGGTGAAGAGAAACAGAGTTCTTGCTCATCTTCGACAGCTCAAATTTGCGCAGTACAGATCAAAATAACCTAAATCGTGATTGAGAGAGATTTTTCATACTTCTTTCCAGGCAAGGGCAAATGGTGTGGCTATTTTGATTAATAAGAATGTACCCTTTGTACCAAATGATGTTATATTAGATAAGTATGGGTGTTATATAATTGTTGTAGGCACATTATGTAATAAGATTTTAACTTTAGGTAATTTTTATGCCCCTAATTTGGATGATGTCAGTTTTTTCAAACATACTCTTTATCTTATTCCTGACTTAAATTCCCATTCTCTTATACTCGAGGGAGACTTTAATTGTTGTCTTGAATTGGTGATGGACCATTCATCATCTAAGCATTTTTGGTAACACTTTAGTATAGGGAACACATATAAACTATTAACTACGACTTTTCTCTCAATAAACTCCTAATTTACTGCTTATTAATAGTTAGTAAGGTAGTTGTTAAGTTTAGGTATTGGGTAGGTTTAAGAATGTAGAATATGGTCATGCAGTATAAGGCATTAATATGTGCTTAATAAGTACTAATAAATAGCCAATATTCTATTAACAAGCAAATAGTTAAAAGACCCTAAAATAAAGTGTTACCGCACTGAATATGGTCTATCGGACATACGATGGCTTCTGTACCCCCCAAAAAGTGAATATTCTTCTTTCTTTTTTTAAAAATGTCCATCACTCTTACTCTCGGATTGATTACTTTGCTCTGGATAAAGGTTTAATTCCTAGAGTTCAGTCTTGCGCGAATCAAAGTATTATTATATCAGTCCATGCTCCTCTCATTCTTGACCTGACCTTTCTGAATTTGCCTTCCCCTTGGAGAAACTGGTGTTTTAATACTTCCCTCTTGGCAGATGAGTATTTTGTTACCTTTGCTGCTAACCACATTTTTTTTTTTTTTTTTCAAGCGTCAATAAATCAGTGGACATTTCAGATTCACTAGTGTGGGAGACCCTCACGGCATATATAAGAGGCCAAATTATTTCTTATGATGCTAATAAAGAAGGCTTTCTAAAGAAAAGCAAATTTTTCTCACTGATAAGATTTCTAGGTTGGATGAACGATACACTAGGTCTCCCATACCTGTATAAGAGAAGTCAGAGCTTGACTTACTTTCAACCAGTGAGATAGAGGACCTTTTTAAGGAGAACTAGGAGTGTTTTTTTTATGAAAGTGGGGAGAAATCCGGGAAAGTATTGGCCAATCAGCTGCGTGGGCTCCGGGCAAAACAAATTATAAGTGGTCTTTGATCAAAGTACTATTAACGATAAGTTTAGAAACTTTTATTCTACTTTGTACATGTCTAATTCCTCTCTGCAGGGGACAATGAAGAGATTCTCGGCCGATTAAATGTCCCCACTTTATTCTCTGATGTTCTGAACCTCTTAGAAGTGACAATTTCTCAGGAGGAGGTGGCGGCTGCGATCTCTGTCCTACAATCTCTTTCCTGCGATCTCTTTTCTGGTAAATCCCCAGGACCTGACGGTTTTCCGTTAGTTATATAAAAAATTTTCTGTTCAGCTCGCTCCTTTTTTGACATTAGATTTTAAGAGTCTTAAGTCTGGGATTCTTCCCCCAACATTAAATCAAGCTTGTATCTCTTTATTACTTAAAAAGGATAAAGACCCTTTGGATTGTGCGTCTTATAGACCGATTTCTTTGCTCAACTGTGATGTTAACATTTTAGCAAAGGTCCTTGCCTCAAGACTCGAAGATGTCCTCCCCACCATCATCTCTCTTGATCAAAGGATTTATAAAGAATCATCAATCATTTTTTAATATCCGCCACTTACTTAATGTGGTATATTTTCAGCATCAGGCCATTCCAGAATGTGTTGTTTCTTTGGATGCCAAGAAGGCATTTCACAGGATGGAGTGAGAGTACTTTTTTTAGTTTTGGAATCTGGATTTGGCCCTGTCTTTCTCTCTTGGATTAAATTACTTTATAGTGCTCCCTCTGCAGTAGTTCTGACCAATAGTCTGCACTCTGGGCCGTTTAACTTGGATTGCAGAACTTGACGGGGCTGTCCGCTAAGCCCATTACTGTTCGCTCTAGCTATCAAGCCTTTAGCAATGGACTACGAGAGTCAGCAGATTACTGAAATTAGCCGCCGTGAGGCCGAGCATAAGGTAACTTTATATGCAGATGATGTACTGCTTCTTCTTGTGGATCTCTAATCCACAAACTTCTCTTCCCGCAGCTCTATCTTTGCTTGAGAATTTTGGTTGGTTTTCTGGTTAAACCAAGGCTTAATCTGCACAAGAGTGATTTTTTTTTCCCCCCAGATTAACAAGGTAGATTCGCAACTACAGTATTCCAACATACCATTGAAACTAATCAAAAATAAGTTATTTTATCTGGGGTCTGTATCACTCACCATCATAAGCACCTTTTTAAACATTATTTTGGCATACTTCTTGAATGGATTAAGAAAGATCTTTCTAAATGGTCCTCTTTAAAGATTTCTCTCATTGGGTGCATTAATTCTTTTAAGACGGTGGTGCCCCCTAAACATCTTTATCTTTTTCAGTGTTTACCTTTATTTGTTCCCCTGTTATTTATATATATATATATATATATATATATATATATATATATATATATATATATATATATATAATTTATTTATTTATTTTTTAATCTTTGGACTCTGTTATTTCTCCATTTATTTGGAATGGTAAGCACCCCCCACCTGCGTAAATTATACCTTCAGAGGTCTAGGTGCAATGGTGGTATGTTCTTACCTAGGTTTTACTACTGGGCAGCTAACATACGAAATATACTGTATTGGTGGCATTATCACCTTTTGCTCAATAGACCGTCCTGGGTGGACATGGAAATACAGGTGCTGGTCATATAATTAGAATATCATCAAAAAGTTGATTTATTTCACTAATTCCATTCAAAAAGTGAAACTTGTATATTATATTCATTCATTACACACAGACTGATATATTTCAAATGTTTATTTCTTTTAATTTTGATGATTATAACTGACAACTAAGGAAAATCCCAAATTCAGTATCTCAGAAAATTAGAATATTGTGAAAAGGTTCAATATTGAAGACACCTGGTGCCACACTCTAATCAGCTAATTAACTCAAAACACCTGCAAAGGCCTTTAAATGGTCTCTCAGTCTAGTTCTGTAGGCTACACAATCATGGGGTAGACTGCTGACTTGACAGTTGTCCAAAAGACGACCATTGACACCTTGCACAAGGAGGGCAAGACACAAAAGGTCATTGCAAAAGAGGCTGGCTGTTCACAGAGCTGTGTCCAAGCACATTAATAGAGAGGCAAAGGGAAGGAAAAGATGTGGTAGAAAAAAGTGTACAAGCAATACGGATAACCGCACCCTGAAGAGGATTGTGAAACAAAGAGTGGACTGCAGCTGGAGTCAGTGCTTCAAGAACCACTACGCACAGACGTATGCAAGACATGGGTTTCAGCTGTCGCTGCGTCAGAAGCGTCTCGCCTGGGCTAAAGACAAAAAGGACTGGACTGCTGCTGAGTGGTCCAAAGTTATGTTCTCTGATGAAAGTAAATTTTGCATTTCCTTTGGAAATCAGGGTCCCAGAGTCTGGAGGAAGAGAGGAGAGGCACACAATCCACGTTGCTTGAGGTCCAGTGTAAAGTTTCCACAGTCAGTGATGGTTTGGGGTGCCATGTCATCTGCTGGTGTTGGTCCACTGTGTTTTCTGAGGTCCAAGGTCAACGCAGCCATATACCAGGAAGTTTTAGAGCACTTCATGCTTCCTGCTGCTGACCAACTTTATGGAGATACAGATTTCATTTTCCAACAGGACTTGGCACCTGCACACAGTGCCAAAGCTACCAGTACCTGGTTTAAGGACCATGGTATCCCTGTTCTTAATTGGCCAGCAAACTCGCCTGACCTTAACCCCATAGAAAATCTATGGGGTATTGTGAAGAGGAAGATGCGATATGCCAGACCCAACAATGCAGAAGAGCTGAAGGCCACTATCAGAGCAACCTGGGCTCTTATAACACCTGAGCAGTGCCACAGACTGATCGACTCCATGCCACGCCGCATTGCTGCAGTAATTCAGGAAAAAGGAGCCCCAACTAAGTACTGAGTGCTGTACATGCTCATACTTTTCATGTTCATACTTTTCAGTTGGCCAAAATTTCTAAAAATCCTTTCTTTGTATTGGTCTTAAGTAATATTCTAATTTTCTGAGATACTGAATTTGGGATTTTCCTTAGTTGTCAGTTATAATCATCAAAATTAAAAGAAAGAAACATTTGAAATATATCAGCCTGTGTGTAATGAATGAATATAATATACAAGTTTCACTTTTTGAATGGAATTAGTGAAATAAATCAACTTTTTGATGATATTCTAATTATATGACCAGCACCTGTAAATACAAACAATCACTTTTAATCACTTTTTTTTTGCAGGATGGATCATTTAAGAGTTGGTCTGACAAGGGGAAAAAAATGTTTCAAGGATTTATTTATTGATAATTAATTTGGTTCTTTTGAACAGTTATCATTACGTTTTGGTCTTACTAAGTCAGATTTCTTTAGAGTCTTGTAGGTAAGACATTATGTTAAGTCACTTGTATTAGACTTTCCAGTGATGCCTTCCGAAAATCCTTTGGATACTTTCCTTTCATGTAACATATTAGCCAAAGGCTCAATTTCCATCATTTATAATTTAATGACCAATCTGGCATCTTCATCTCTAGATAACATTAAGAGAGCTTGGGAGGAAGACCTTGACAGACCACTATCCAAAGACACATGGAACTGTAATCTTAAACAGGTCCACTCATTGTCAATGTGTGCTTTGCATTCACTTGTATAGTTTAAAGAAGTGCTTGAAGTGGCAAAAAAGTGCCGGTACTCTCATGCATCATTATCACATTTGAAATTTTTACAATTAAAAAAAATACTTGCAGATATTGCTGATACAGCATATTTATTTACTAAGGGAACTGTTTGCCGAACAACTGATTTGATACTATTGTTTGTGTGTGTGTGTGTGTGTGTGTGTGTGGTGTAGTGTGTGTGTGACAGAGAGAGAGAGTGTGTGTGTGTTAATGAAAGTCTTAATGAAACAGTAGACAATTAAGTTGTATTATCTTATTGGATTTTTGATGGTAGCATAAATTCAGCAGGCACTAGAAAATTAAGGAAGACAAACATCGTTATTCATAATGAATAGGAGATGTTCATACTTACAGAAATGGCAGCAGCATGTTATGGGGTTTAACTAAATTGGGGTTTAACTTTACAGCAAGAGAGCCTTTTGACTGTAAGAACATCATTCATGCAACTGAAGGCTCCTTCACATTTCACTGATGGACACCACACTGGTATGGACAGCTTTAAGAAGAGGCTTGAGGGTAGCTGGGGTGCAGGATGCCCTCAGTCCCTTGTATTCTCGAAATCCCTGGACACTTCCTCTTCTCTCTCTATTTTAAACGTGTCACATAGACGAAGCACCTCTGCTTTTCCATGTTCTATGTCCAGATTTTCCTCAGACCAAGTGTCTGGTTGAAGAACCTTTAGGTCTGTCATCAGTTTGTTCTCACCTTTATGTGAGAAGCTTTCTTGGGTGCTGACATGAGAGGAAGTTGTTTTAGCCGTGCTTGATTTCATATTTTCGGCCATGCTGCGAAAGAATTGTCTTGCATTGATCCTCACAATCTTTTGATTATCATGCAGGGATACATTTTGGAAAGATTTCTCCATTTCAGCTTGAAGAACAGTTTGTGTGGGGGGCCAGGTGTTGAAACCATGGACTTAAACACCCATATCTGTCAAAACAGCAGCTTCTCTGCTTCAGGCAGTGTGGTTCCTCTCTTTTGGAGCATCCTTGAGAGATTGCTGAGTTCTGTTAAGGCATCATACGTAACTCCAAGATTAAACACAATGGACACAGAGGTAAGAACGTCATTGAGTCCCTTGTATTTTGCTCTCTCTGTTGAATCCCTGGTTACATCACCAGCAGCATTAGAAAAGTGAGTCTGAAGCACTCTGTAGTTCTCCCAAACAGCTTTGACAGTCCTCTTACTTGAAGCCACTCAGCGAATTGACAAAACAAGGCCAATGATAAGAAAACGCTGCCCAACACTCTGTTCATATTGATCCAGTTCTCTTTTGTTTTTGGCTGAGACGTGATATAAAGTGTACAGCTTATCAAAGAAAATCTTAAAATGATTAAGTCCACGCACCTCCTTGAGAACATCACCAACTCCCAATTCTAGACAATGATTTAAACAGTGCCACACAAACAAGTCTGGGAATCTGACATAAAGTTGTGTAGCAACCCCTGCTTTCCTGCCATGCATGAATGATGCTCCATCACATACAAAGGCCACAAAACACTCACCCAAAAAGTGGTCATCAAATCCATATTTGTGAAGGCATGACAGCAATGTCTCTGTGATAACATTTGCTGTGGTCCCATCCAACTCCAGCAGGTCAAAAAACGTGTCTGTTTCTTCTGCATCAGCAGTAGCTGTCGAAAACAGACAACCAACACAGACTGGATTCGTCGATCAACATGCATCATTTTTGCCTGGATTCAATGATGTCATTGACCAACTTTTTTCATCACTGTTGTGATATGGTCGATGACATCAGCACATGTCTTGTGAGAGTGCAAAACTTGGCCCATGTTCACTCCATTCAACTCTTGCAACGTCACATCAGTTCGCATATCTGCACCCATGTTTACCGATTTTGTACGCTGTTCAAACACTCGGCAAGTTGTATCATGTTCAGCCCTGTGCATGGCTTGCAGTTGCCTGTTCATTTCATTGCGGGATGCCATGTTTACTATCTCTGCTGCTTTTAAGTAGGATTTTGAATCTCTATGTTCCTTTATTTTCTTGCACAGTGAGTGTTGCTGTTTAGCCTTGTCAGTACCATAAGCACTAATTAAATACTCTCTCCACTCCACAGCCTCAGTCCCTGCTCTTTCTGGAAAGTGAGTGATGGAATGTTGCTACATATTTTGCAGCCAAGGTTATAGTCTTTGTAAATCAGCCAGTCGTTCTATGAGCAAAAATACGTAATTTGATCCCTTGACCAACAGTCGGGCCACTCATGATTACTGACATTACTATTAACATCATTTTCTGTGGTAATAGCAGCAGTAACGTTAGCTGCTGCTTCCGCAGCAGATTGCTCGTTAGTACCGCTGGCGCTGGTTGGCTTAGTTTGCTCAAGGGCAGTATTTAAAATTACTTTCTGTTTCTGTTTGTTGAAGTTCTGACTCGCGCATCCTTTATGTCCCCTTCTGAAGTCAGGCTAGCATGGTACAGAATTCCTTGTACAAGTCGATTAGCTTTTACGTGTCAACATCATTCATTTGGGTAAATTAGCATCACAACAGACTTCCGATAGGGTAGACAGACTCCGCTTGCATTTACGTGATTTGTTTCCTGGTACTAGCCCCATATGCAATTGATGTCAGTGTGCTGAGGGATCATTAATTCACATGTTCTGGACATGCCCCAAATTAGAGTGTTACTGGCAATCGATATTTCACACCATTTTGGCGGTTCTTCAGCACAGTTTAGAGCCAGATCCTCTGGTGGCATTATTTTGTATAGCTCCAGAGGAGTCATGGCTGTCAGCATCTACGTGTAAAGGCCTTGCTTTCTCTTCCTTGTTAGCATGTTGAGTGATACTATTAAAGTGGAAAGATTCCTTCCCACCCACCCATACTCAGTTGGATTAGAGAGATGATGTCTTGTCTCTGCCTTGAAAAAATTAGGTATTTGTTAAAAGGGTCAGAAAAACAATTTTTTTAACATGTGGCATCCTTTTAACATGTGGTAACATGTTGGTAAGTCTGTTTAAATAATGCCCTGTTAATGGCTGTTTTTCATTTATTTATTTTATTTTTATTTTTTGTTTAGTATAATAATTATTATTATTATTATTTTTTCTCATCTGAGTGTGTGTGCATGTATCTCTTTTTATATTTGGCTGGAGTTTGATGTATGTTGGCATGTATACATGTATGTTCGGTTCTTCTACTTACAATTCCTATCTGAATTAATGGGCACTATAGACGCTACTCTAGATATTTGATGGTGAGGGTTGGGGGATTGTTAAATGTGATATATAATGTAAAAATCAATCAATAAATAAAAACATTTGAAAAAAATGTTGTTTACAAAGGAAAGAAAATTCTTAGTCAGCAGGATGTTGTGCCCGCCACACATGCACATAATCCAGATCATCACATAAAGAATTAATGAGTTTAGCTTGAAATGAGGGAGCTGCAGTACCTGAAGAGAATTTGTCCATAAGTGGATTCAATTGAAAATTAAAATCCCAATTAAAATTAAAATACAATTAAATTAAAGACCATTTCAATAATTTCACAAATGCACCATTAGAAAATCACATGATGACCAGGGAGAAAATATACATGCATGTCATGCAACTGCTCGGAGACACGAAGGTTGAGGATCCAGATATCGAAAGGGTACTCCACAATCAAAGTCCAAAAACAGGCAAAGGTCAAAACACAGGGTACACAGTGTAAACAGTCGCAGCAACACAGCCAAACATGGGAAACCAAGAATCAGGACAGGAAGTCAAAACCATGAACGAAAGAAACAAAAGACAGCATGCTCAGAAACGCAGTGTAGACATGTACAAGATATTTTGAAGGACGTGGGTAACCAAACAGTTGATAGGCCCCATTGACTTCTTAGTAGGAAAAATATATAGAAGTCTCTGGGGACCAGCAACTGTTTGGTTACCAACATTCTTCAAAATAACTTTTATGTACAACAGAAGAAAGAAACTCATACAGGCTTAAAACAACTTGAGAGTGAGCAAATGATTAAAGAAATTTCATTTTTGGGTGAACTATCCCTTTAATGTTAATAAATGTATTATTGTTGTCTTGTTACAGCTCCATCTGATCTGATTTTAGAAGAAGATACTGTTTATCTTTAAGTTATTTTATTTGTAGTTAATTGTTCTGCACTTTTTCATGTTGCTAAATTCTTTTAACCAAAAGCAATTAAAGTGGTTAACTTGTTTACAGTAAATGCATTGTCTGCTGGTTTATTTAGCTACTTTTCAGTACACCAAATTAAGTATGCCACTTAGTACTGTAAGACTTTGAATAATAAAGTGCAAATTAACACCTGACGACTCTTGTTGGTTTGCTATACTGTTGCAATTAAAAACCGTAGAAAGGTAAAAACATGCCAGGCAGACACTGGTATGATGCAAGCAACACTGCTACAACTAATAAAATTGTAAAATAATCAAGCATTGACAATAGTCAATCAAATTGGTGGCACAGAGAGGCCCCCAAATAAAATTCTGCTTAGGGCCCCATAAAGGCTTGGGCCAGCCCTACTCATACACAACTATTACAAAAGCTGCAAACATTCACTGATGCTCAAGAAGGAAACATGACGCATTAAGAGCGGGGAGTAAACATTTTTTAAATCGGATGATCAGGGTAAATTGTGTGTGTTTTTTTTTTTTTTTTTTTTTGCATTTTGGGAAACGTAAGTATTTTCTGTATAATGTCTGGAGGGCAGTACTAAATGAATAAATGTGATCTTTAAACAAAATAAAAACTTAAACATCATCTTTTTGTTCAAAGTTTATATCCCCCAGCTCTTAAAGGATTAGTTCACTTTCAAATTGAAATTTCCCGATAATTTATTCACCCCAACTAGCGCCGCATAGCGACGCAAGCGTAAGATTTTTGAAGAATACGGAAGGCAGTCTGGCGGAAGCACTTGATCATTTGTGTTTATAAAGCATATATATTTTTATTTAATTTTTTTAGAAAATGACCAATTGTTTCGCTAGATAAGACCCTTATTCCTCGTCTGGTATGGTTTAAAGCCCTTTGAAGCTGCACTGAAACTGTAATTTTGACCTTCAACCGTTTGGGGTCTGTTGAAGTCCACTATAAAGAGAATAATCGTGGAATGTTTTCATCAAAAACCTTAATTTCTTTTTGACTGAAGAAAGAAGAACATGGACATCCTGGATGACATGGGGGTGAGTAAATTATCAGGAAATTTTAATTTGAAAGTGAACTAATCCTTTAATGCATCATTCATTCGTTACATTTATATAGCACTTTTCTGGGTACTCAAAGTGCTTTAACATATGGAAGTGGGAATCACCTCAACCATCACCAATGTGCAGCATCCACCTGGATGATGCGACGGCAGCCATATTGCGCCAGAACGCCCACCACACACCAGCTTATTAGTGGTGAGGAGACAGTGTGATGAAGCCAATCAGTATACGGAGATGATTAGGAGGCCATGATTGACAGAGGCCAATGGACAAATTTGGCCTTGATGTCGGGTTTACACCCCTACTCTTTTCGAAGGACATCCTGGGATTTTTAATGACCACAGAGAGTCAGGACCTCGGTTTAACGTATCATCCGAAGGATGGTGCTTTTTGACAGTATAGTGTCCCCATCACTATACTGGGGCATTAGGACCCACACAGACCACAGGGTGAGCACCCCCTGGCCTCACTAACAGCTCTACCAGCAGCAACCTAGTTTTCCCAGAAGGTCTCCCATCCAGGTACTAACCAGGCTCAGGCCTGCTTAGCTTCAGTGGGCAACCAGTCTTGGGCTGCAGGGTGATATGGCTGCTGGCAATCATGTTTCTTTCTTGAGCATTAGTGAATGTTTGCAGCGTTTGTAATAGTTGTGTATGAGTCCCTCAGTTGTCCTCAGTGTGAAAAGATGGATCTCAAAATCATACAGCCACAGCTGAAAAGGGTTCAAATATGCAGAAGATGCTGGAAAACCAAAGAATGTGCAGGACCTGAAGAACAGTGGGGTCGTCATCTTGGCCTGAAACACAGAAAGCAGAGGGCCAGCTTTTTGGCGGCGGGCCTGACTGAAGGAACCACTCGTTCAGTCGGCTGCGGGTGGGCTCAGTGGGGGGAAAACCATTCCAGGCTGAGCTCGTTCACTGCCTTGGTCATGATGCAGAGGAGTTTCTCATCTATAGCATCAGGGAAATCGCTCATGTCGCTGCAATGCGCTGTGGAGTCCTCTGTAGGGCTGCGAGACTGACCCTTTATATCGGACTCCGCCGTAGACATGGCGTCGTCATTATCCTCTTCCAACCCTGCAAGAGAGATTCGGCCCCAGGCTCAAACAGAGGGGCCGGAACAAGCTTGAGCGAATGTTACTGGAATGGAATGGAAGACTGGTTCAACAGACTTGCCAAAAAAATGAATCAAAGAGAAAAAAGAGAGTGAGAAAAATAGGCTCAGGAAAGATCTAAGACAACCCCACCCACCTTTTTTAGGGCTGTAGGGTGTGGGGCTTCCATATGTTATAGTGACTAATATATTTGTGTGTGTTACAGTGCTGGAATCAGGACTGAATACGAATTTTTCTGATGTAAAAGTGTCTGTTACTGACTGTCCAGATCTTACACACGAGCCTTTCAGGTTTCCTGTCAAGGGTGAGTACAGATGTAAGTCAGTTTATGTCAAGGAGTAACAGGCTCTTTAAACACTTGTTACTTTTTTATTAGGTATTTGTGGCAAACCACGTATTACTGATGTGGGAGGTGTACCCTATCTGATTCCTCTGGTCCGACTGGACAAGGTGCGTTAATGAATTGTAAATGTAATTTCAGAAAGAAACATATTTGTACAACTAACTGATGCAAACTTTCCCCTCAAAGGTTTACAACATGAACCTTGTGTCCAAGGAGGTTGAGTTGCCTGGTGCATTTATTCTTGGTGCCGGTGCTGTTTCCTCTAAGACAGTTGGGATAAATGGAGAGGTATGTATAGCTGCACTAAAACCAGTGGCAGTTTTTCCACATTAGAATTTCAAGACCTAAAAAAATTAATGGTCCTTTTATTACTTCTACAAATATGTTTAAATTGATGTCAGTTTGCAATGGCATTGTTAAACGAAAATGCTTACTTCTGCGTAATGCTACACATCGTGGTTTTGGGATTTTTCTTCTTTTTGGCTTAATCCAGAGTTCAGTGGGGTTTTAAACACTGTATTGTCCTGTTTTGTCCTAGTTAATGCCTCTGGTGGTGACTGAAGCTGAGGGGAGACCTGCGGTGAATGGCAGTTATTTTTCCTCCATCAACCCGGTGGATGGAAAATGTCTACAGGAAAAATACAGTGACAGGTTTCATGACTGTGACTTTGGCCTCCTCGCAAACCTTTATGCATGTGAAGGCAAACCTGGAAAGGTAAGAAACATGGGGACTTTGCATCTCTGTACAACCTCAGTACTGTGATTGAGTTACTACATGGAGTTTTTCTTTTGATAATGGCCATAAGTGATGAAATGATTATTAGGAGTGAGCTACTAATAATTATTAAAGGAACCCAAAACCACTTCAAATGTTTTGATTGAATATTTACACCACCATTCAAAAGTTTTGGGCTGTAAGATTTTTTAAAATGTTTTTAAAAGAAGTCTCTTATGCTTACCATGGCCGCAAATATTTAAGCTAAAATACAGTAAAACTGTAAAATAGTATTACTACAATTTAAAAGAAATGTTTTCTGTTTGAATATATTTTAAAGTTTTGTAATTTCATTCATGTGATGATGGCAAAGCTGAATTTATCATCCATTACTTCAGTCTTAAGTATCACATAATCCTTCAGATGTCATTCTAATATGATGATGTGTCATAAATCATACTGACCCCTAACTTTTAAATATAACAAAGTTTGAAAAAAAACTACCATTGCAGGTCATTGAGGTGAGAGCCTGCAGAAGGACTGGAGAGGACAGTCTTGTGAGCTGCATGAGAAAGACCATGGAAGAACATTATAGGGAGAAGAGCGTGGCCCTAGGGGGAACTTTCGTCATACAAAAAGGGAAGGCAAAGATCCATATCATGGTAATTAAATAATAAAATAATTAAAAATTAAATATTTGTAGGGCATATAATGCGCAAGACTATGGAAGTTAAAAAGTAAAAATAATAAATTAGCACATGCAGTTTCTAAATAATAGACATTTCAGTAATTATTGCATTTTGTAATTTGTGTGGATAACTATCATAGCATCATAGTCTATATTTAAAGTCCCCCTGTAGTCAATTATTTTATCCCTTAAAACTCATCTTTGATAACCAAAATGACATATTTAAACATTTTTTTCCAGTGAAAAAATTTTCTTCATGCCTTAAAATAGCTTGATGTAACTCTACACCCTTGCCCAGGCCTGTCACGATAACTATGTTTTGTTGTGCGATATATTGCCCCAGAAATAATTGAGAAATGTTATATTATTGTCATTTTAAGACCATTTTATGCCACTGAAAATATAATCATAATATAACAACATAATAATGCGAGTAGGCCTACACACTTTCAAATGACAATGAACTTAACTCTTAAGAATATTTAAACTATATTTAGGCTACTGGAATTGAAGCATAAAAAAATTAATAATGTTGAATAAATAATAATAAACCTTTGCTAACAAAAACTGCAAAATAACGAGTAGAAAAAAAACACTTTCAAATGCACAAAAGGCACTTAAATGGAGATTTTCCATCTACAGGTTTTTCCCTGACCTTATTTTCTCAGTAAAGTAAGGGTGCATGCTATTGCCAGATATGACAAAGACACAGATTTAGCAGTCAGATATGACCTGTTGAGGTATCTGTTTTTCTAGAGGTGTGTTTGAAAAACTTATTTTAACTTTTTAGCGCCACGTCATGCCCGAGATGCTGCGAAAGACGCGAGTGCAACAGTCAAACAAACACATTTCCATGGAAAACCGGCGCAGTGGAATGCAAAAACGCATTTTCTATGAAAACGAGCTAGACACTTGCGACTGCCGCGTCCTGTGTGAAACTAGCTGTGAGCGTGCACCATTTTGCGCTGTCATGTTTTGTGCATTTGCACTTTATTCTTCCAAACTGTTTGTAGTTGTCAGGGAAACATCATAATGACTCGAAAGGCGCATTTTTCTGCCTGTTGATGTCAGCTCTGTGTATGAAGGAGCTGAGCCCCGCATTTGCATCGGAGAGCTGACGAGATGACAGAGGCACTAAGGCAGCATGATCGGCAAAATGTCGGTGACATTTATTTTTGTGTAAACATGATGGGCAATATATCGCGTCACCAAAAATTATCGAGGTCATGTTCATATATCGTGCGATAAGTCGATATATCGGCTATTGCAACAGGCCTACCCTTGCCTCATTTAATTAATATACACGGATCAATGAATATGCAAATTAGCCCCACCTCCACTCGCTCCTGCCAGCTCAGAGAGTCTACTGTTGCTGTAGTGATGAGCAATTTGTTGTCTGTGTTGTGGATATTTAAGAAAAAAAACTTGCTTCACTTTGTATATTAAGTTTAACAGCTGTGTAACTGAACTGCTCACATATTTTTGAAACTTAAATTGTGTTCTAAATTATGAATTGGTAAAACGTCTTTGCAAAACGGTGCTCTCTCACTGAATCACCTGAAGCGATTTCTCAGTAAAACAGACAGTATCGAGAGAACAAGCAGCGCTGTTTTTCAGTCGTTTTCCTCTGTGAACATACGCCTAATGGATGGCTGACAAATTCATTGCTTTTTGGAGTTTTCAGATTTAAAAACGTTTAAAACATCTAGAGATAGAGCTACATTCGTTCTGCGGTAACATTGCTCTCATTGATAATCTGAAAGGTGCGTAATAGGCTATATATGCTTATTTAACTTTATAGTTTTAAATAAATAACCCTTTGTGCGTACAGTCAGATGTAATCCTGCAAGCCCGTGCCTCCTCCGTACATGCAATAAATGCACATCCTTGAAAAAGCGTGGATTTCCAGCGTATTTATTTGAACTTATCAGGTAATATCTATGGTTTGACCCATTCCAGAGGCGGCCAAAATCAGAATTTATAATGGAACGAATAGCTCTCTACGAACTTGATGTGCGATGCCACTCTGACTGACATATGGAAATGAATCACAGTCACACGCTCAGAGCAATATTGTTTTAGCTATGTTTTATAATATTAAAAATATTTCGAAGGACAAAAACATGAACTTTATTGACTTTACTTCAAGTCAGCTGTCACTTTACTTTGGTGCGAGGCCTCATGCGCTCGCACACATGGCACAGCCCTTGCAACAGTTCTGTTGGACACAGTAATTAATATGATTAGCCTTTTGCTTGACTACGTTATCAAACAGCTAATAATGTGTTGCTAATGTTACACAAACCATTTTGTTTCTGTTCTTCATCTCAGAGTCAGACACCTGCCTTCTAACAATCATATCCTTACAAACGCTTTGAACAACACAGAACATCAATGGAGAAAGACATAGTTTATCATAACATCATAATAAACATCATAGACTCGCTATATTGCTAAATCTACACAATCTTTCATATCAACAGAAAATATACCGGTATAACCTGGCTTCTCTCGAGACTCTCCTGCTTTAGAGTGCTCATGGTTAATGATATGCTAAATCCCACTGGCACGTTGTCTTGATTGGTTACAAAGTAGTCTGTGACGTCACAAACACCAGTGATTTCAAACCACAGGTTTGAGACTGTCTTTTTTTCCCCTGCAGTTTTAAACATAAAATACTCAGCAATGGTGTTGACTTATGAATTTGCACATGGTTTGTCTTAAAGCATATTAAAAACACCACATAGACATATAAACAACATTAAAAACTTTTCACCACAGGGGTTCTTTAAGCATTGTCGATTCTATGGACAATAACAATAACAGAACTTACATGAACTTTTATGGACATATGTGTTAAGTTAACCCAAAAATGTTGGTCTCATTTACCCACCCTCATAACCATCCACACCTGTAACAGGTTAAAACTTTCTTCTGTGTAACATAAAAGGAGATATTTAAAAAATATAATTTCATTTATAACACATCTGTAAAGGTCTTTCTCCATCATTTCTACGGATGTACAATAGCATTCAAAAGTTTTGATTAGTAAGATTCTAGATTTCAATTTCAGAAATAGAATATATACAAATAGAAAATATACTAAAATAGAAAAGTTCATTTTAGATTAATTTATTTGGTTTAACTATTTTATTGATACTTTTCAAAGTGTTACAAAAAGAAGAAAAAAAGACAATACAACATAAATTGAGTCAGTTACAAAAAAGATTATGAATGCTTGCACCAAGATACTCAAATAAACTGAAAAAAAAAAAAGAAAATATATTGAAAATAATAATACATTTAAAATTATATACATTTAAATAACAATAATTATAAATAAATATAGCTGCAAGCAGCAATATGGGGCCAAGCTGTAGAGCAGTGTGGAGCAGGAAGAGCAAAAACAGCAGAAATGTAATGTAGATGAAAAACAAATAGTTCAGAAATATAGGTAAGAATGAATGAGAATGAACAAAAACACACTTATTTCTAATCCTAGAGGACAAATCTTACCTAGTACAAAGCTTACCTGGATAATAAAGCCGCCTGTCACTCATCTTGTTGCGCAACTGGGAGAACGTGTGTTCACCCAGATGCTGAAGTTCCATAGTTCAAGTGAGAATCAATACTAAATGAAGAATTTTTGTAGAAATGCACCCATGTTATATTTTTAATAAATTCAGATTAGATCATTCTCAGAAAGACTCAATGTCTGGAACAGAAACAACTTTTACAATTAACCAATTAGCATACTAAGCTAACTAGCATAAGACAACAAACACATGCAAGGTCACATTCTGAGACGAATATCTCAGGAACAGTAGCGAATATCAAAAATCTATTCAGTAATTTCTTCTCTGCCAAATTTGGACCATTTGTATAAGAAGTAGCGAAAAAAATGTTTTTCATTTACTTCAATATGGTGGACGGGTATATTTAAGGAAAAAGACAAATGACACATTAGCCAGGGTACAAAACGACACAGGGAATACAAATTTTGGACAAAGCTATAAGCGTTTTTGCAAAAATCCTTATATCTCTGGAACATTAGGTGGCGCTGTGTTGAAACTTCTCAGGTATGAGAAGGTTAGGTGTCTGATGATGATACCTACTGAATTTTGTACCGATATGTCAAATTGTTTAAAAGATACTGCAATTTATGACAAAATTCAAAATGGTGCCTCAATGGTTCATCGGATCCTGGCAAAATCGGTATCCCCACATTAGGCATGACACAAGGAACCCACTGACACAAAGATCATGATCTGACACCAAGATCACCAAGATCATGTTCTGACAAACTGTTCAAAAGTTATTAGCAAAAATAACCATTTTTCAAATCTCATGACCTGTAGGCGGCATTGTTCCCAAATTTAGCATGGACCCTCAGATCATGGTTCCAATGAAGCATTCCAGTTTTCGTTTTGATTGCTCAAGGTTTGGCCGAGATACAGCCTCTGAACCAATTTCGGATCGACCTTGTTAAGTTCGCGTCATCACTTTTGAACATAGATGATCTGTTCAGTCATATCTGTGCGGCTTAGTCCAAAGATGATCTGAGCCAATTTTCATAAGAACTGGGCAACGTTTAAAGGAGGAGTAGTGAAAAAAAAAGGGAATACTGTACTTTTTAAAATGGCCACTACTGTACTGAATGGAGTCTTAATGTAAGATGTTGAATGTGATCAACATAAAGAGAGGATTCGGGTGAACTAAATTAAATTTTTCTAGAACAAAGTGTTTAAAAGTTAAAACCTTTTAGAAAAGTCCATTTTTGAACTGGTGGTGGCACTATAGAGTTGGTCCTAGAGACTCCAAAATTGGTCAAATCACTTTGTATTACCATCTCTAGGATTGTGCCAAATTTCAACATTTTCTCATATTCTGTTCATAGGGCTGCCATAGACTCCCATTTGGGAAGAAAAATAATAGTGCGGAAAACTAACGGATACAATAGGGGCTTGGCCCCTAATAATACAGGAATTAAAATTACTCAACATTACACACAATTTTTTTAAGTTGTACAACACAGGACTCAAACCCAAAATCCCTGGGTCAGCTGCATGTTACTCATCTTATTGCGCCACTGGGAAGACGTGCGCTCATACAGATGCCAAAGTTCCATAGTTCAAGTGAGAATCAATTCAGAATGAAGATTTTGTAAAAATAAAACTTGAAGTGCATTTTTAATAAGATCGTTCCTAGAAAGACGCAATGTCTGGAACAGGAGCAACTTTTGTACCACTTCTGGCCACAGTACCTGGTCTGGGCATGTGCCACACAGGTTTGGGCATGTGCCACAACCTGAAAGGTTCGGGGCTTGTGGCATTACAGATTGCGCCACTCAGTTGACCAGATTGCCAAGGAGAGCTTTCAGTGTGAGAATGAGCACACAAAAGCATTACTTAATATTGTAACCAGATTGGCATGCTAAGCTAACTTAATTCTAATGTAGCTTAAGGTTAATCTGATAGTTGAAGAGACACATTTAAAAGAATTACAACAGATTATGATTTTCTGACAAACTGTTCAAAAGATATTGGCAAAAAAAGCAATTTTTAATATTTCAGGATCTTGGTTCTGATGAAGTGTACCAATTTTTGTTTTGATTGCTCAAAGTTTGGCTGAGATACAATCTCTGAACCAATTTTGGGTCGGCCTTGTTAACTTCACAACATCATAACTTTTTTTTTCACAACATTCTGATACTGTCGGAATCGGCATAAACCAAGGAACATAATGATATGAAGATTAAGACCTACAGTCTGAGGGGGTTTTATCAGGTTTTAAAAGCAGAGAGGTAGACCCCTGATGGATGGAAGGAGGTAGACCACTATTATTTAGGAATTTTTCAAAAACTAAGAGAAGCAGTGGGAAAAGCTGAGAAGAAAAAAACTGGGGATTTTCTGCTCTGTATCTGCATAATGGCTTTTAGAATTATATTTGAGGGATGTCAAGGTCCCCGCCCCCCAAAAAAATAAATGTCAACATGATTAGAAAATTTAAAGGAGTTTGAATGATACAAAGAAGAGTAAAAATTTAAATTGATTTGGACTTGGGAAATACCAAACCCCCACCCCTCAAAGTAATGCAGCTGTGGTGAGCAGACCTTTCAAAAACATTGAAAAATCTTACAGATCCCAAACTTTTGAATGGTAGTGTACATAGTCCTTAAAAGCAGTCACTGTTAAACTTTATAGAATAGGCTAACTTGAACTGTGATTAAACTTAAAATAGAAATATTACAACATAAATTATGGAAGCTCCTTATACTGTATGTGAATGTAAACATTTCACTGCTCTGTCTTTAAGCCACGTGAATTCTCTATCTGCCCTCTAAACACCAATGAGGATGTTGATAACTGGCTCAGGCATTTTGAAGTCAGTGCACCACTGATCTTTCAAACTGTCATGGTGTCCAGAGACCCAGTGAGTACCACAATGTCATACCCTCCATTTTTCTGACAATATTATTTTGAATCTTTGCTAAATATTTCATATTAGCTAAAGTCTGTTGTTCCCAATTTAATTTCTGTTGTGCACAATTCACAGGGTCTTGACCTGAGAGTGGAGCATACCCATGGCTTCAGTCACCATGGCGAGGGTGGCCATTACTACATAGATACCACCCCAAACACTGTGGAGTACCTGGGATACTTCCTCCCTGCTGAGCTCCTCTACCGTATTGACCGACCCACAGAGACACACAATGTTGGCCGAGATTAAACTTTTGACAGTTATTTTTTGATTCTATAAAAGCATTTAAAATGCAGATAATTCATTTAGCTTTTTTTTTTTTTTTTTTACTAGGACCACTTTATATTGAATAAACTAAATATAATAAGTCTTGAAATTTTCAAAACTCTTCATACTCTTCACTCTTTACCTCCAAAACTCACTCAGACCAATAAAACACTTCATATATGTCTCAAAATAAGCTCGTTCTACCGTAACACTGGCAAAAGTTCTCATGTCATTCATAACACACTTATCTAAAAAAACACTTAACAATAGAGAGCATTATATAAATGATGAACTTTGATCTTTGAAGTTTGAGTGATTTTTCACATAAATAAGTATGTCATTACAGAATAACATCTTTTCATTTTAATGACTGTATTACAGAATAAAGAATCAATGAGAAATGCAGCCATTTGAAATAAAACAAAAATTCCTGAAGCAGTAATTACAAAAACAAACAAAATGTTTCAGGAGTCTTTCTGTGTGGAGTTTGTATGTTCTCTCCATGTTGATGTTGGTTTCCTCTGGTGCTCCAGTTTCCCCCACAATCCAAAGACATACAGGACAGGTGAATTGGAGACTGTACGTTTGCCTGTAGGTGTGAATCTGAATATAAATGTGTGTGTGTTTCATCCCTGAGATGGACAGGCCATCTGTCCAGGGTGTTTTCCTGCCTATAACCCGAGATGCTGGAAAAGACTTCAGACTCCCCATGAGCCTACAGGACAAACGCTTTGGAAAATGTATAGATGAGCTGAAATTGTAAATAGTTTTGTTTGGAATAATTATTATTTAATTTCATTATAAATATTCTGCTAAGATTTTATTTTATATATAATTATAATATATTTATATATAATTCCTGCAGAAATGCAGTTTCCCATCATTCTGATTTGAATGTGCTTTTATCAGTTTTGAAAGCAGTGTTTTAGCATTGGAAAAATGTGCTGCAAATATAGTGTTTTGCAGATGGTGAAGTATAAATGACAAAGGTGTAAATTGATTTTGAAAAATGTTTGAAAAATTAACTGGTTGCAGATTTATTGTATGACTCAGGCAGAGAAAAGCTGTTGCTAATGGTCAATGTAATGGTGAAAGGATAGATCAAATAGGCCAATTGATGGAAGGTTTGCGAAGAAATTTCATGCTCCCTTGTAAAAGTATTTTTTTAGTATTTTTAAAATACAAAAATACAGTTGTTGTTTTTTTGATACATGGTGTGGCTGCTGTATTTTGTGGTTTATTTTGATACACTTAAAATTAAGGTATTTGGTATTTTATTTTAAAATACATTTTGATGTATCTTTGCCTAACCCTGCATATGCTACATTATGCGTTACTATCAAAACACACCAAAAACAAATCATACCATGTATCTATCTGCCTGTCCAAAAGAAATACTGCAACCATGGCATCATCTTTCAGACCCGTTGACTAACGCAGTTGTCTCCAGTGTGGAAAAGCAACACCGATATTAATTTGGGGTTTTAGCTCTTTTATGATCCAGCCTTTTTTCGTTGTAGCCCTTTCTAAGACTGTCTTTCTTTTGGTCAATACTTTTCCAGTGCCACTTGTTGTCAGTTCAGAAGGAAAGTTAGGTTGTTGCTGTTTGCCTTTCAGTCTCGCACTGACTCCGCGAACACGCGTTGACCGACAGGGAACAGATGCTATCGGACTGTTCAGACATAGTTTCTGAAGAAAATCTCCTATTGCACCTTTAACTGACAACTACTAAATGTTTTATAACTACTTGCATTAATCATTTACTTATTAATCATTTACTTACACTTTCTAAATGATCTTATGAACCACTGACAACTAAATAATTTGTTTGTAAATAATGTAATACTTAATTTAGAAATAATAAATTTGTGACACTGCCACATAAGGGACATGTCTCAACCACTACTATACAACTATGATTGTGTATCAGAGTTTTAATAGGTTTTCATGTTTCATTGTCCATTTTACTCCTCTTAAATGTATGTCTTTAAGAACTGAGACTACCTGTCGGTTGAGCAATCGCATAACAGGTAGTAGGAAGTAGCCTCTCATTATAAAAGTGTCACCTACAAGTCTGAGCACTTCGTTGTTTTGTTTTCTTGTTTTGTATGGACTGTTCATGGATTTTGACTCTTGCCTGGATGTATACCAATGACTTTGGATATCCTTAAAGCTGCAATTGGATCTTAGGCTACGTCCACACGAAGCCAGAGCTTACCCTATCCGATCTTTTCTTTTCCTCGTATCAAGAAAAATCTGCGTACACAAGAAACCACTGAAACGACTCAAAATGATGTAGTATACATGCCAGAGCAGTGTGTGGCGCTGTAATTCTCTGCAATACAGATGCACTAAAAACAAAGAAAATCGTGCTTTGGAAATACGTTTCGTCAAATAGGTGTCATTCGTAAATTCAGCATATTATTATGAAAAACGGCTTTTTGAAAAAGCACATTTAATCATGAAAAAAAAAAAAAAAAAAAAATGAAAAACCAGATGTTTAAACAATAGTAGTGTGTGAAAGAGGATATTATGAAATATATTAAACAATAAATGTTGTTTTTTTTTATGGAATTTTACAAATACATTTATTTATTGATTTATTTAGTTATTGAATAATTATTGAATAAACTGATACAATTAATTGTTGTTTTATTGAATTATTTCATTTTGTATAATTTGGTCCTCCATAACGGAATATTTTTATTATTATTGAGTTTTAATTCTTTTTTAATGGTTTTAATTAAATTGTCCACGCTGATTACGCTAAGGACTGTAGGTGGCGGTATAAACCAACAGTGTGTTATACGTCATGCAAACTACTGAAGAAGAAGAGCGTCAAATGACTCGGTGGTGTGGGAAAGACAAACACGGTAAATATCTGTAGCCTACTGTATAAACGCTGTTACATTTTTTATATATTCAGGTACTTTACAGATCATTTTCTAGTGCTTCCCAAACCTGTCCTGAGAACCTTTCACCACTGCACGTTTTGTACGTCTCCCTCATCTAACACATATTACTCCATTCACCAGCGTATTAGTGGAGACTGCAAGACTTGAATTGAGTGTCCAATGAGGGAGATATGCAAAATGCACAGTGGTGGGGGGTGCACAGGATAGGTTTGAGAATCACCTGACTAAAGGACATACAGTACTCAATATGAACACTTTCTTAACATTACTGAGCAATTGTTATAGATCGTTTTCTAGTAGTTGTCTTTAATTCAAATTGATAGCATCGTAATTAACACATTACAGCTGTGTAGGAGAAAAAAGATACTAAAGACAAGTAATTACATAATATACTACATAATATAATTAATTACAGATCCCATTGATAAGCTTTCAGTTTAAAATCATTTACAGGCATTATTATACAATGATAAATGACAATGATAAAGTGTATGCTAAATGATTAAAATAAATAAAACATGATGTGTTTTAGATTTCAGGTACATTATGGACTCATCTCTGCTTTCTGTTGCTGAGCAGCTTCTGAAAGATCTTCAGAGAACTTACTCTGAGACAAACCAGAGTAAGTTTTAAACTCACTGGCTCACAGCCAAGTCACCTGGATGAAGCCACTGACTGATGAAACATAGTTTCACCTATTCCCCCGGTTTCATAGACAATGCTTAAGTCTAGTCCTAGACTAAAATGTTTGAGCTGTTTTAACCGAAAGCAATTTGCATTGACATATCTTTAAATATGTCAGTGCCATTGTTTTGTCTCAAGATGCACAACAGTAATGTTTTTTTTTCTAGTGAACATTTATAAAAGCTACTTAAATGCCCTAAATTGAACTAAGACCTAATCCTGACTTAGGCTAAGCCCTGTCTGTGAAACCAGGCCAATAAGTAACAGAGAAATCTAGTTCACTAGATAACTACTACACAATGAGCTGACCACAGTCTTCACTGACACACACACACACACACAGTGTACAGTGGGGTTCAGAAGTCTCTAATCACAAGTGTGCATATATTATGATTTTTTTTTTCTAATATAATTTTTCGGTACAAATGATAATATCAAAATTTGTTACAAATTGAGGGGAAAATTTTCAGTTCATAATTACAAATATGATTTTTTGTAGTATTTGGATAGTAAGTTTAGTATTTATGATAATCATGTGCTTAGCATGATTTGAGATGGTTCCAACGAGCATCTATGCTTTGTTTTAAATTTTTCAAATCATTAAAATTTCAGTTTTTTTTTTTTTTCTAGTATAAAGATTTTCAGTGTGGTCTCAGACATAAACAGTTTTAAAAATAAAAAGCTTAGGCCTAATAATAAAAATGAATCAAGTGAATGGTGAAGTCAGTGAACTTTCACAACTAACATTTTGATTCTTTAGTTTAGAAAATAAGACTCTAGCAATAGCTGCAATTTCTAATACTAACACAGGATGGCGCACTAATACCAGGTCTATCAGACAACAGCATGTCTTTTTTAACACCACTGCTGCAGTTCACAATTGTTTAAAACAGACATGTACTGTGGGGTTGTTTTGAAGTTTCTTATGGCCCATGGTATTGAGGTTTTCTTTAGTATACCATTCAAAACTTCTGCTCAAGTCCTAGAGCATCATGTTCCTCAGAGCCTAGTGAGATGTTCTGTACTTTAAAGGGTTGTATTTAATAAGTGTGTCAAAATGTCATTGTGTTTAAGTTTTTTTTTTGGTGAAATCCTTGTGTGTTTAGACAAGACCTAATGCAGAACATCTGGATAAGAGTAATGACATTATTCTGCTGGAATTTTGATGTCAAGCAATGCCAGAGAGAAATATCAAGGGAGGAATGATTAGAGGAGTAATGATCGCTGTAGTGTGTTTGAGATTGAGATGTCGTTTCAGTTTGTTTGGGTCTTTCTCCAGAGAAACATGGTGACCAAAATAAACAACCAAAATAGGCTGTTTTGCATTACTGATAATTGGTTATTACTATGTTTATCATGTACTTAACTATTAAGTAGTTATTTTTTTCCAGATGTTGTATTTTATGTACCATGCACTGGCGGTCGAAGGTTTAGAATAATTACGATTTTTCAATGTTTTTGAAAGAAGTCTCTTATACTCACCAAGGCTGAATTTATTTGATCAAAAATACATTTAATAGTAATATTGTGAAATATTATTACATTTTAAAATGAATTTATTAAAATTTATTTAATATATTTTAAAATGTAATTTGTGATGGCAAAACTGAATTTTCAGCAGCCAAAACAGTCAGTGTTCATTGTCGCATGATTCTTCAGAAATCATTCTAATATGCTGGTTTGGTGCTCAAAAAACATTTCTTATTATCAATGTTGAAATGTTGCTACTTAATTTTTTGGAAACCATTTCTTTTTCAGGATTCTTTGATGAAGAGAAAATTCAATGAACAGCATTTATTTGAAATACTAATATTTTGTAACATTATATGTGTTTATTTTGTCACTTCAATCAATTTATTACGTCCTTGTTGAATTTCAGTTTTTTTACCCCAAACATTTGAATGATAGAGACACTATCATTCAAACGTTTGAATGCTGACTTGATTTCTACAAAAATGTTTTCAACACTGATAATGATAACAAATGTTTCTTAAAAATCAAGTCAGCATATTAAAATGATTTCTGAAGAACACTGCTGGAGAAATGACTGCTGGAAATTCAGTTTTGCCATACAAGGAATAAATTACATTTTAAAATGTATAAAATACAAAACAGTTGTTTTAAGTTGTATTAATATTTCACATTATTACAGTTTTCACTGTATTTTTGTTCAAATAAATGTAGCCTTGGTGAGCATAAGAGACTTCTTTCAAAAACAAAAAAAAAATTGAACAATCTTTAATTATTCCAAACTTTTGACAGCCAGTCTATGTTGCTTTTGTGCTTGATAAACACACTTGTTGCTTTTACATTTTTCATATTTATGAAACTGTAAGCAATATTATCTCTTTTTTTTTTCTCTCTCTCTTTCATATAGTACCAGATGACCTACTAATAGCGTAAGTAATTACCTGACTTCTTCTTAACTTACATATACAGTATTTTGAGGTTTGGCCTTAAACTACCCTAGTGAAAAATAAATATACTAAAATGTATTTGAAATACATTTATTTTATGCTAAGTATACTACAATTGCATTTACATATTTATGTACTTAATATAAATACCCTGCAATTGTACTTTTAGTATAATAAATTGGTATACTTAATTTCTGCTAAACTGGAACAAGTATTTTTGTGTTGAGGTCCAACTAAAGATATACTTAAGTATATTTGATTGTGCTAAAGTTGAACTATTGCAAGTATACTTTAGGTACACTTTGTATATCTTGCATTCAAATTATACAGTGATCATATTATCCTTACTAATAGTGATATTAAACACATTTTAGGCTTAATATTAAGAAATATGTATTGTGCATTGTGCAATAAAGAAGAACTCCAAATAAAGTTCAATTAAAATATTTATGTCAGTAAATATAGTAGTCAACATTTGAAGTGGATCAAAACCTTTCATCAAAGTTGTCCTAAAGCCTTTTTTTTTGGACAAATTAGTTCTTAGGACAACTTTGATTAACTTTTATGATCCACTTCAAATGTTGACTACTGTATATTGATGGGTGTGTAGTTAGTGTGAAATGAATGTAGGCCTGTTTTAAATATATTTTGGTAGGTTTTTTTCACTAGGGCAGACACTTCTGACATGACTTGAAAACACTGTAACCAACGTCCTACCATTGGTTGAACCAGAAGTTGACACATATAGATCACAATGATTAAAATATGTTTTCGATCATGCCATAAAGCGAATGCCATCACATTCACCAACAATCGGTTTAGCTATACTTTTGCTTAACAACCGAACTCTGGAGTGCACACTATTGGGAATCTGAGTTGCAGATTTGTCAGAAGGAAACTGGGTCTACAAACTCATTGTAGCTAAAGACACAAGTCTCACCATATTTTTCAAATCCGTGAATGATTATTTTTAGATGATGCTATATAATGTTTTGGATGAGAATTTCTTTTTGTGCAAACCAAAGAAAACATGAGGTATGAACTGAAACATCTAGTTTGTTTCTGCTAACTGGCTGTAAGGGCAGAATTTTCAAACCCAACTTTTGCCTATACAGCTCAAATGTACTATGTTGACCTGTTATGATTAAATGTATGTAAATTCAATTAACTGTATTTGAGATCTACTTGTTTAGTATAAAAATAGTATAGATAAAAGTTTACAGGAAATGTATTTTGAGTTGCAAAAAATAATCATGAATTAAGTTTTATAATTATGACCTTTACTTTTTCAATAATTTGCTCACACTTTGAATATCAGGTAGGCTATTGTTTGTTTCAATTCAAATTGATTTCTTAGTAGCACTTCTCACAGTTTTGCATGGTTGCAAAGCGGATATACATACATATAGAAAGTAGTTACATAAGTAAATATTTGTAATTATGACAAATAAAGAAAACAACAGATAGTCAGTTTGATGAAAGGTGAATGGTGAAAGAAATTCATGTACCTGATCAGAAGTTTTATTGCTTTAATGTATTTCTAATGCGTTCCAAAGCACCTACTGTAACACAATTTTCCCATTAATGCTACTTTAATGGCCCATTGCACTTTGAAATATGGACTGCAGCCCTTTAGGCTGTCAAAATATTATGAATTAGTAAACAAATTATTAAACCGATCCTGACCAGTCTTCAAGAATTACACAAAAAGTTAAAATGTCAAATAAATTCAGAAACTGCGTTAAAAGTAAATAATTGTAATTTATGCGTCACATTTAAATCCACAGCGTAATGCGAGACCGCCAGACTGCCAAATCATTTCATTGCGTTTTTGTCAAGAGCAGTTGTGGTGCATTGAGATTTAAAGAGCGCAGAGAAATGTTACAGATGGTTTTATTCCATCTGCACACACTGAAACACAAGCAGTTCTGCAATCTGCATGTTCACATTCTTCCACCAACGAACGGAACTGTCTGTGTTTTAGTGCGTGCACAAGAATAAAACTAATGTAATGCTGGTTTATGCAATTGCTTCATGTTGCATTAATGACAGATCATGTCAAGTAAAATGGAAGAAAAACATTCTTGATATTTAATGTTGCATCTACTGGTGTTATTTCTTCAACAGCTTAAAGTTTACTGCACTTTCGTGATAAATAACTACAGGCCATTTCACGTTTGGTTTGTTTTCACGCACCACTTACTGTGCCTATATTGAGACTTTTCTCTGCGATTCATAGTCTTTTAATCAATTTGTGCTGTCATTAATAGTTGTCATTAATAATGTCTGGTCGCTTATAGCTGTACTTGTAACAGTATAGAGAGAACAAGTTCCGTACAGGTTCCTGCATTCAATATACATATACATCTGTTCCCATTGTCTCACTGATGTTCATTGGATAAGAAAGTTACTGGTATACTGGGGGTGTCTGTAAAAGGCAAATTGTTAAGCTGTGACTTTATTTATAAAGATTACTTTATTGTAGCCTATTTCAAGCACACTATAATGATGCCATAAGCACACTTCAAGTTAACTTGGAATGCTATTGCAATGTGTTTTAAAATCACTAAAAGTCTGTTATCAGTATAATATTAATGTATGTTCAACACTCTTACAATGTAATTGAATTACAATTCTAATGTCACCAAAATACATTTTAAGTTTATGCTGAGTGAATTCTGCATTTCAAAACTTAAATACAAGAGTATATTTAAAGTGTACTTAAGTATACTTGGAATAGTTCCACTTTAGCACAAACAAATATATTTAATAGAACTTTAGTTGAACTTAAGCACTGCTTTTGGTCAACTAAAATGCATTTAGTACAAAATTAGGTGTTCAAATTTAGCAGACTTTAAGTATACCAATTTATAGCGTGCCACAAATACATTTAGTTATACTAAAGTACATACGAATAAATTGTGCTATACTATTAGTACTATTAGTAGTATACTATTTTTATACTATTTTTATACTATTTTTTATACTAGGGTACAGACTGGTAAATATTTTGAATACTCTTGACCCAAGGTTGAGGAAGGTCAATTATTGCCAATGTCTGTTATTCCCACTGTGCAGAAACATAGCTCTTAACTCTTAACTGCCAGATACACTCAGCACAGGCTTTTTCAAACACACACGCATGTCTTTACAGCACTCTCTTTCCAGACATCATTGTCTGAATAAATCATGACTTTAAAAGAGTCCTCAAACCCACAATGACAGTCATCAGGCCACCGTAGAGAGAAGCACTAAGCCACAGTAATTACTCTTCTGTGGGAATCCCATTCCTCCGTAAATGGCTGTTCACATCACAGGTCAGGACTTTTTGCTTTATTGGGCAATTTATTGTGGTTTCCACGTCATCATCACACATCATGTTCGCTTATGTCTGCCTCCCTCCGATTAGAATGTGGTTGAATGAATTTCAGATGATGCAATTTCATAATACCTCAGAATAAGGTGTTATTATAGGCTTGATTTTAGAACCAGATTGTCTCAAATGTGAAAATTGCTGTTTTTTTATTCAATTCTCTTTTCTTTTTTTTCTTTTTTCTTTTTTTTTTTTTTGTGAAGACAGGAAACAGCACATGCTTTGGGTTAAAAGTGAGAGCTGAGTTTTTTTGCCCCAGCTTCTTGTGTTCATGTGACTGTCTTTTCTCATCCTGCATGGTTTCCTGTAGGTAGAGGGATGAATTCTCAAGTTAACTCTTAGGATGTTTTCACACCTGGCTCATTTGGACTTTAAAGCATTTGTTTCGGAACCTGTCGCATTTTCTCCCTTAGTTTGGTCTGTTTAGGCATATATGAACATGCTGCTTTGAAACAATATGCATTGTAAAAAGTGCTATATAAATAAAGGTGACTTAACTAGACATGAGTTATTACATACGTTGTAAACTTGGTTAAGGTATTTATCTGAAAATTTATCTGACAACTTTTTATTTGGCAAAAAAAAAAAAAAAAAACATTTTACTATGTTAAAAAAAGCATAGAAAAAAAAGCTTACAGGAAATAGCATATATTGAATGCAGCATAATCAGTTATTCGTATTTCTTTGGTTCTCTCTTGTTTTTGCATATGTTCATAATTTCTCTGTATGACTGCCTGGCCAAAAATTTTGTCCACTCAATTTGGCATGTATCATTTCATTATCACAAATAAAACAATTGCCTTCAAGCACAACTACACCATTTGTTTACAAAATCTTTAACAAATTTTTAATCATTTAAATAAAGGGTGAAGATATTGATTTTCCTTGGCCGGACATCACTTTTGGCCACTACTATATTTTAGATCAACTGTCCAAAACACATAAAATACAGACGAAGGCTTGATTCATGCTTAAAATAATAAAGGAATATAATGACCACTACAAAGAAAGCCACAGTAAGCCCGCAAAGCTGCTGTTCACTGATAAGAGCGGAATCCTGGAACATAAACAGGTGCATTCTGACCAATGAGAGGAGAGTTTACTTGCATGTGACTTGTTGTTACGGCCCATGTCCGAGTTAACAGTTCGTTAAATAAAATAACTCCAATAAAGGGCACGGACCGTACACATGTAAGAGCCACAGACACTGATTGTGAATTTTCAGGACAATAATCTCCCTCGTTTAATTATAATACAAAAAAGGAATAAACACAATAATTCATGAATAATGTTACAAACAAGATCAGACAAATATTAACAAAAGAATTAACAGTAAGCAGGTAGGAAAAACAGCGAAAGAAACAAAGAACGCCTGCCTGGCTATTCTCACCAGTAGTTCTTACCTGACTTCCAATAAAGCAAAAACAAGCGAGTCTTCCGGGCCTCTGCTTTCTTCACTATACTTACTACATTAATAAACAGTGACTTGTTTAATTAACTCTTACTGCTAACATAAAATTAAGCATTAACCATAAAAAGAACACATATCACCAAGGATGCAAACTAAACTATAACAAAAGACTAATAGCTCCAAGGAAGCGATGAGAGCAGATGACGAGGAATCAAAGGGAACCGCAGAGAGAGAGACCAGTGAGATCAGCCCAGCGACAGAGAGACTCCATTGTCGCCATCCACGCTATTTATCCCAGAAACTCTGTGACATTTCTCTGCTTCCGCCAATCAAGAATGCCAAACCTCAACGCCACCTATGGGTCTTCAAAATAAATATAAATATACACAACCACGTAACACTTGTATTAACAAATTTTGGTCCACTTAGAAAAGCTGCCTTGTGAAAGTGCACCTAATCAAGAAGAAATTAGGGGTGTAACGATATATCAGTATATCACGATAAATAAATGCGACGATATGTATCAGTGATTTGAACTATAATCTGAAGAGACACGATCGCTTTCTAGGGCTGGGATGGATGCTTTTTTAATTTCTTTTATTCCACAATAATTAAATATTAAAATATTAATTTAAATTAAATTGCTTTATTTTAGTCCTTACTTATAGACAAGGTGGACAGAAGTTACCCACTTTTGTTCCAACATCAAAATGGATCGACCGCCACAAATAGATTTAAACTGTTCCCAAAACGGTTTTGGTGGGATGTGTGGGTGAAGCGCTGTATCCTTTAATAGCGATGTCTCACTTCGTGAATGCTGAGAGAGAAAGTATAAGACAGTAGAGCTGCACGATTAATCTTTAAAAGATTATCTCGAATCAAACACCCACTCGATCTTATTCCTAAATGACGACAATTTGTCTATTAAACCTTTGACAAAATCATAGCGCAACATTCATATCTGTGTTGGTGCTGCTGCTGATCCAGAGAGTGCAGTCAAGTCAAGTCACCTTTATTTATATAGCGCTTTTTACAATGCAGATTGTGTCAGAGCAGCTTTACAGTTATAACTTATGAATAATTTTGTCTAGCTTAAGTAAATTCAGTATTGATTCATTCGGTTGTAAAAATCAATAATTAGTTAATTTATCTATATATCAGCACTGGAGAAAACAGTGATGTCATCGTCCAGCTCAGTTCTGTTCACATACAATGGTGTCAATGCAGGCAGATCAAAAACCTTGTTAAATATCAGGTGTCCCCAACTAAGCAAGCCAGAGGCGACAGTGGCAAGGAACCCAAACTCCATCAGGGGGGGCGGGGGGCGGGGGGGCGGGGGGTGGAGGGGGATTGTTCTCCCGCGTTCCAGGGGGGAGAAATGGGAACGCGGGGGCACTGCGATGCGACCGCAAAGGGCACTTTCACTTTCGCAATCAAAGGGGCAGGGGCTTTTTTAAAACAGAAGTTAAATACACTAGACTAAAAATGAAAATAAATAAAAACAAAAGCACAGACTAATTATTTGGCTAATTTGATTACCCTACAATAGTCACTTTACAGTTACTGCTATCATAAAAATACACTTAGTTGCAAGTTCGAAATTCTACATATGGCATATTTATGTTAGCTAACAAAAACAAATTTTCAACAACAAATATTTTTAGCAAAATGTATATTTTAGTCCTATTCTATTGCGCTCCGTCTGTTTGGCGCGCATGCGCGTGGTGGCACTCGTTCATGGAAGTTTGTGCTTGCTGAAGGCTCGTGTCCACTCCTGACTGCATAATGGAAATATTTTCTTGACTTTCTAACATTTACAGATGGAGAAAATGTCTGTGAAATGTAAGTTATGCACTGAGGAAATTATTAGATGTCACTTTAGCTTTAAAATTATTAATAGAGGTGTGTTTGTTCCCACCAATGGTTGCACAGGGTAAGGTTACGTATGATGACGAAAGCACGTTAGTGCTAGCCCTCCCGGAACCCATAGAGATTGCATTGCAGTGCCTGCAGCTCGAAAAAAAAGTTCTTTGAATGGAAGTCTATGAGAGCACTCGGGGCGATTCTCGGCCAGAGCGAAATTGCCCCAAAAGAGGCGGTACTCCACAGAATGTGATTCGACGCTGATTGGACTATATCCAGAGGCAGAACAAACAGTCTAGCAGTGACAGCTAGCGTAACTGTGGTTGAATGTGATTATAAAAATACGTCCCTTTCCCACTTTGGTGGTGCATCGTCCTATCACCCTAATGACGAAAATTCCTTGTTCTGGAATAAAACAATCTACAGGTGTTAAAATGCCCTTAGTATATTTGCTTTTGTTCTGTCTCTTTCAGATTGCGATTTGTGTTTGGCCCTTGTGCTCTTCAGGCGTTGGACCTGGTGGACCAACGCTCTGTCACATGTGTGTCATCTCCCAGCAGTCGAAAGGCTTTTCAGGTAGGAGGGAGTTAATAATTCCTCCCTATAATGTCTGCAACAATATAAAATATCTCAAATCAAGATTTTCCACCCAGTTGCTGAACATAACTACTTTTAACCATGTTTAGCTGAAGTTGTGATGCATTGAAAATTTTGAATAAGTGATGCATTAAAATTTTGGCATCTGAAAATATTGAAATGTCAAATGGCTGAAATGTCAAATATAAAGAATTTTGGTTTTCGACTGGAAAAGTTTTGGTGGGCTGAAAAATCATTGATCAAAACAGCGCTTTTCTGATGACTCATTTTGACTCTGTCAGCATCTATTTTGTGCACTGAACAGGTAAACGTCAGCAGTGTGGGCACACTTCTCCATGACCAATAATGATGATGGAGAGATAAAATGTAAAACTTTTTTGCCTGAAATATCGAGAGATGGCTCTCCAAAATAACTTTACTAACTTTACTTTTTATCACCTGTGAGCACGACACCCTGCATAGAATAGTTACCCAACAATTACAATTAAAGTTTTATTACAGATTTTTTTTATTTTCACTAAACGAAAAACTTCTTATCAGTCAAATATCAGAAAAATATCAGTCAAGTCACTTTTATTTATATAGCACTTTTTACAATGCAGATTGTGTCAAAGCAGCTTTACAGTGATAACTGGTATATAATTTTGGCTGCATAGCAGCTCTTAAAGAAAATGGTGTCTTTGTCTATCTTAAGTAAATTCAGTATTGATTCATTCCGTTGTAAGAATCAATAGATATTAATTTAGTTAATTTATCTATATCAGCAATGGAGTAAACAGTGATGTCATCATCCAGCTCAGTTCAGTTCGCATACAATGGTGTCAATGCCGGCAGATCAAAACACTGTTGAATATCAAATGTCAAGTGTCCCCAACTAAGCAAGCCAAAGGCGATCCTGCAGATTCTTTGATTTTCCAGCATCTTTTGCATATTTGAACCCTTTCCAGCAGTGACTGTATGATTTTGAGTTCCATCTTTTCACACTGAGGACAATTGAGGGACTCAAACGCAACTATTAAAAAAGGTTCAAACATTCACTGATGCTCCAGAAGCAAACACGATACATTAAGAGCATTAAGGATGTAAACTTTTTTAATCGGATGAACAGGATAAATAGTACTTTTTTGTCCTCTGGGAAACATGTAAGCATCTTCTGTAGCTTCTGAAGGGCAGTACTAAATGAAAAAATAGGATCTTTAAATAAGTAAAATTTTGTTAAAACGATTAACATTTTTGCAGATTCTGCAAAGGGCATGTAAACTTTCGAGCTCGAATGTATGTAATTGTAAATCTAAATTATCAATAAGAAAAATTATAAATTATCACAGAATATGTGTATTTGTGTAATGTTCTGTGAGCTTACAAAATAATATATTTGTTCATTTTGTTGTGTGCAATGGTGAATTGCAGCTTCCATTTTTTTTAAAGGACACTTTGATGCTTTTACTTAATAACAGCGACTGGATCAGAAGCTGCTGTTGTGCTATCTGTCTCCCCTCTTCCCCCTCCACTGCACAGCTCACCACGGAAAACTTTGTAGCGTTTTTCACAACTGTGATGAGGTGTTAAAATAGGAGGTTTTATGACCCTTTAAGTTCACATATGCTGCGTCAGTCAGAGTGACCTAAATCCCCTATGACTAGTCCATCTCTGAAAGTGACCACACCACAGTCCATGGTCAGATTTCCCAACACCACCCACAGTGAACACGTCATGTTGAACTCTCAGTCCCTGAGTGTCTAGAATAATCTGTCAATGTCCAGGAGGCAGTTGGTGGGTGGAATTGTCTCAGTTTCCACATAATTCCTCACATGACTGACCATAGATCTTAGCATATGTCTGTTACACTGGATTAAGTTTCGGTAAAACGCCCACTGCGAGACAGCAAAGAAGAAAAGCAAATCAAGAGCAAACATTAAGAAAAATATAGTAATAAAAGTTAACAGCCATTTTTATGACCTGCTGTGATTCAGCTTTGGATAGTCATTGCTGTCTATGTGCATTTATCATCTCTATTTGTCATCTGTAATGCTCAGTTGTTTCGTATTACATGAAATTCCTGTAATAGCATTAGGTATTTTCCAGGAGTCATGTGTGTTCTTGTTCAATAATGTAACAACATTGAATGTTTTCTTTCTTTCTTTTTTTTTTTCATTTGGACTCCTTGCTCATTACTCATTGCAAAGGATGAGATTGGCTGGATCTAATTGCTGGCAGTGACGAGACTCTAGCTAGACTCAAAACACGAACTGAACAACCGGTAATGTGATGAGAATGGACAAAGAAATAAAAGAATGTTACGTGTAGTTGCAGTAAAGAGGAGGCAAATATGGAAATCCACAAATAATGGGTCTTTAATCACTGAAGGAGCAGAGAAGCAACACATACACGTTTAAACAACAACAAGAACAGACAAGGAGTGCAAGGAGTGAGTTCAACTTAAAGGGAGTGCTGAAGACAGTAAACAGGTGCAGGGAATCCAGGGGAAACGGCGGGAAGGCAGATGAGGGAAGTGAGTTCAGGAGTGCAGACAAGGAGGATCATGGGAAATGGAGTCCGGGAAAGCGTGGTTGTAACAAAGAAACACAGAGCTTAAATACACAGGGCAAACCAATCAACGAAATAGAGAACAAGTACAACTGATAATCAAACAATGAAAAACCATGGAAACAGATGAAAACAAAGGAAACTGAACTGAAACTCACACAAAACAGAAATAAGATCACACGTAACATTTACCTCTTTAAAATATTTTTTTTCATGTTATGTCTCTCTGTTAGTGATGCACCAAAATGAACTTTTTTTTTTCAACTAAACACTGAAGTTTAAATTTTCATTTAGCCAAAAATTGACATCCACACTGCTGACAAGTTTACCTGCTGCAGCTTATCCACCTTGTGTGCACAAAATAGATGCCATTTAGTTCCTGTTTCAATGAAGCCCCTCCTTCCGAAATACGAAATGTGCTGTGATTGGTTAGCTGGCCCAGTGTGTTGTGATTAGCACCGCTTGGCGCGTGTTCGAGAAATGTCACGCCCCTTACTATTACAGCGAGCTCTACTCAGATGTAAAGTTAAGGATGGCGTCAGTTTCAAACCAATTCAAGCCTGATTCGGGCTTAAAGAGCATATTGCAGGTTAAAAAAATTTTCAAACTGAATATATAACCTAGTATGAAAATACTAAATGAAAAGTTAATGCAGGATTTACAGGACACAAGGGCACAAATTTAGTAGATAAAGTTTCTTTGGCTGTTTGTAAAAAATGCTTTTTTTTTTTTTTTTTTTTTTTTTTTTCCTTTTTTCAACATCACGTCATTTTACGTCACAAGATGTTTGCCGGGTTCTGCGTTGACTCCGTGCAGAGTAGTAGCCGGAAGTTCAGATCATTTTATTGACTCGGATCTTTGAATCTCGTTCAGCAAAATGAAGGAATCTTTTTTCAAGTCATTTCGTTCATTTCAGCAGAAAATAATTGAAATGTTACATGTTAAATTCCCCAACACATACTACATGTTTATTGTCAAATTAACAGTAACTTACTGGCAACAATTATCCAGTAGTTGCTTTATTTCATACCACAGTAAAATTACCGTAAAAATAACTGCAGTAGTTTTAAGCTTACAGTAAAATAAAGTACAGTATTACACTATTATTATTATTTTTATTTTATTTTATTTTACTGTTATATATTCAATAACACAAGTTATTGCTTCACATCAACAGCTTTATTCAGGTTTCATCTTTTACATTTCATAGCTGAACTTCAATAGAATATACAGATTTACCAGCATATTAACCATATTTCATCAATGAAGAAAATGCACAGTAACACGTGCCAGTGGAAAATAACTGTTGGAAATATAAAAATTAATGTTCGAAGAGTTAAAGTACTTAATTAGTAGCTGTATACAACAATAACCAGCGAATATATATCATCTTAAAACATTTAAGGTCTTCTTTATTGCGACGAGTGTTCCTGCCTGTCTCACGATGGTTCAGCCGGTCTCTGCCAGTGCCGATGCGGGAGGAAAATGCTTGTTAGCACGGCTTAACTGGGAAATGAGTAGCCTCTCTGATGTTCTTACAGACATTTATTAACTCAAACGTATTTATACCTTGCAGATAACATTTGTATAAAACAAATAAGGCGACTACATGTGTTTTAAAGTTGACCTACCAATTTAACATACTCTTATGACTTTCATCTTCACGATGCTACGGGAGGAAAAGGCCAGAAACGGAACACTTGCTCAGATTTTATGTAAACGTATTAACTAAAACGTAGCTTTATATCTTGCAAATAACATCAGAATGAAACGTATAAAGCAAAAAAATGAAAAGTTAACCTACCATAATCTTGTGGGCTTTATCTTCACGAGTCTGTCACAGAGCCGTTGCATGTGAGGAGGTGTGTGGTTGTTTTTCGCGGTCATTTAGTACTGTATTTAGATTTACAGTAGGCTAATATTTTCCTAGAATGCATTGAAAATCTACAGTAACATACTGTACACAGCTTATACAGTTTGAAACTGTTAAGAATACAGTGATGTTGTAAAAAAGACAAAATGTACAGTAACATACTGTACATTCTATAGTAGGGAACTGTTGAGAACACATATTTTACTGTGAAAACAACAGAAATCATTTACAGTGTACTTGCGCAAACATTTATCACATTTGTAATAAAAAATAAACTATAGGCTAATACAAAGAAATAAAAAAAATACACAAATAAAAATGTGTTGCCAGGGTAACAGAAAATAACTACAATGTAATAAATTTACACATTAAGAGGACACAAAGAATACATAAAGAGATTTCCATATACCTGTCCATCTCTGAATAGAGAGAAAAGAGGTTTAGAGCAAGTAAATTTTTGTTTATGTATATGAAATTTACCTAACAAGAAACACAAATTAATTATGTAATATTTCCCTACATTCTCTTTTGAGTAGTCAAACAATCCAAAGAAAACATCTTTAAAGCAGAAAGAAAAATCACTTTCTAAATAAGATTGAATAAACATTAAAAATTCTGACCAAAATGTCTCTGTGTGGGTACATTTCCAAAACAAATGAATGACATCTTCCTCAGCAAAATGACAAAAAGAACATTATAATTACAAAGTAAAAGAAAATTCAGGTACAGAAAATTCCTAAACCAGTAGATTTTGTGTTAAGGTAGTAAAATCTAAAAAATCCAGTCCCCCCTGTTTTATTGGATTCATCAGTACAGCTTTTCAAATAAAGTGGGTTTTATTTTTCCAAACAAAATTGTTTAACATGCTATCAACCTTTTTTATAGTTACTTTATCCACCTCCAAGGAAAGGGCTGCATAAGTGAATCTCAATAGTCCTTCAGCTTTAGATAGTTCTTCCTCTTAGTGATAAATCTCTCTGCAACCAAGAATTGAGTTTCTTTAAGGTTTTTGTTATTAAAGGATTTAATAACTAAAGGAAATTTAGTTTACATCTTGTTTTTTGATCTTTATAGATTATGATTCCTAAATGAGTAACTTGATCTTTCACAGGAACATTACAGCTTTTAACAAACATTAACTCACACTTGTTGATATTTAAATAGAGACCAGAAGCTCTAGAGAAGGAATCAATCAGTTTTAAAGCTAAAGGGATTTGAGAGGTGTCATTCAAGAACAAATTGGTGTCAGCTGGCTAATAATAATTTGTCTATTGTAATTTACAAGGTTACAATTAACTACTGGGAATATGAAAAGCTAAAAATTGAGAGGCTATTAAAAATAAATATGGAGATATAGGACAGCCTTGTTTTACTCCTCGTGACAAAGCAAATCTTGGAGAAGTTCTGAATTTTAATTTAATAGCACTATTATTGATTTTTATATAATGTCCTAATGGTTCTACAAAATGGACCACCAAACCCAAATTTGGTAAGAGCTTGAAAGATGAAATTATGCTCGAGTGAATCAAAGTCTAAAAAGAGCAAGTAGCTGTCATTAGGGATGAGATCCTCGTAATCTAAAATATCTAGGACTAATCTTATATTATTCGTAATGTGATGTTTTTCCGTAAAACCTGATTGTGATTCATCAATAAGGACATCTTTAATTTTTTTTGCTAAAATTGAAGCCAAAATTTTATAATCGTTATTTAAGAGAGTTATTGGTCTCCAATTTTCTAGACATTCTTTATCTTTATTGGGTTTGGGTATTAAGGTGACAACTCCTTGTGTTATAGTAGGTGGAAGTGCTTCTAATTCAAAACTTTCCTCAAACACTTAGTAAGAAAGAGGGTACGTCTTCGGCAAACATCTTGTATAGTTCAGAGATTGAACCATCACAGCCTAGAATTTTATTATTTTTTAATTTCTGATTGGAATATATTGGAATTTCTGATTGGGATATATTGCCATCACAAGCTTTTTTATCTTCTATTGAAATAATTTTAGGAAAAATAGATTTAAAAAAAAAAAAAAAAAAAAAAAAAAAAAATTCCTAGATATAGGTCGTCTAATTAATTTTGTAGTTTAGAGTATTCAAGCTTTTGATTATCGGTCAATGGTTCCTTAAATGAAAAAGCGAATAGTTGTGAAAAGAATTTAATCTTCTATTAATCTATTACGTTTGCTATACTACTTCCAAATGTTCTTAAGAATTTACCTAATTCATATTTTAAAAACTCCCAATTGCTTCCATAAGCTTTTTGGGATACAGCTCTTTCGCAATAAGCTTGGATAAGTGCTTTGATTTGTTTCTTCAGCTTTTCATGTTTAAGGATGGAACTATTTAATTTCCAAAGTAAGGCTTTAGGAGTATTGTTACATTTTGGGATAGATCAACTAAAATACAGATGGCTTTATGGTCAGACAAAAGACTATTGAGAATATTAATAGAGATATTGTTATTATTACTTAATGTTTTAGAAATTAACCAACAATCAATTCTGGATTGCCTTGAACAGTCATTGTTACACCAGGTGGACTGTATTATATCCGGATAGATTTCTCTCCAGATGTCAACTAAGTCAAATTTATCCATAAATGCTTTGAGATTTGAGTTTAGGGAAACTGCTTTCCTTGGAGGGTACCTATCAAGCATGTTATTCATTGTAATGCTAAAATCCCCACCTAAAATTAGAAAGGCAGTAGGATATTATCCAATGCATATGTAACTTTTTGATCTAGCATGTTAAAGAAAGTGCAGTTTTCTGCAACAGAACTGTATCCATAGATGTTGATGATAATCAATATAAATCGAATGATAACTACCATCAGCAGAAAGTTGTCCTGAAAGATCAATACTGATTTCCAAAATACTACCATTAAAATTATACTTCATAATCCCTTTTCCAGCAGAATGTTCTGACCCTTGTGATAACCATATTTCATTGCCTCACTGTGACCTCCAAAATTTGGTATCTTTAGATGTAGAGTGACTCTCCTGAAAAAAACAGAAATCTACTTTGTGCCTTTTAGAAAACAAAAATAGAGCTTTCCTTTTAACATTATTTTTCAACCCCCTGGCATTTAAAAAAAAAAAAAAAAATAGACAAAGACTATATTTTAAAATATAAAATATTTATATATTTATATTTATATTCTATAAGGAGTAGTAAGGGCATGAGTATAAGTCTTTCTCGTTTTCTTTTCTTTTCACCCTTTTGTCTGTTCATTCACACTTTTGTTCCTCTTTCAGTCATTTAGTTTTTGTAATTGCTTCTTCAGAACGAGCACATGGTCTCAAAGTTGGCTAAGGATGCCTTCAAATGGAAATAGTCCATATTTATGACCATTGTGATTAACGCATTAGTCCCAAAATAAAATAAAACAATTGTATTAAAGATCTGTCATGTGAAATAAGATCAAAAATGCTGAATCAAAGTCTATCCATCGTGTCTGAGGAAAAAAAAAGAAGACAAAAAAAAATCTGGAGCAGTTCGTGCCTACCCTTGAGTATCGCAGAGGTCATCTGGTGTGCTGAAATATTGATGAAGAATACCACAGCATCATTTAGCCTTTCTGATCACTTGCAGAAATCCTTTTACTGTCAATATATGCGAAAGGCGCTGTGAAGGCTGCTCTCTTCCCTTCCTTTCGTGCTCGTTCAACAAGTGGCCAAAGTTTGTTCCTGGCGTCTTTGGTGCTTTAGGTTAAGTCCTCAAACATTTGGATTTTCCTTTCTTTGAGAATGACCACGCTCAGGGCGTGGGCCCAGCCTGTGGGCGACATCAAGTGTATAGAAAATCTGGTCTGCAGTCTCCGGAGACACTTTGCCAAATAAGTCAATTAGAATTTTCCAGACATCTTCTCTTCTCTGCTCATAAATACCGGCCACTCACAGATTCCACCTCCTTTTGTAAGCGTCTAGTTCCTTGCATTTGTCACGTAGCACACAGTTCTCTTTTTCGAGTGATTCCACCGTGCTCTGTAATGCGTTTACCTGCTTGATACCTCTTCAATTTGATTGCTCATAAACTCAAGCGCCTCAGTCACACTTTTTAATGAACTTGTATTGTCTTTAACCATTGCCTCCAGAGTTTGCATTCGATTCAGTTTGCATTCGATTCAGAGTTTCAACTCTGCAAAACTTCCATCAGATGTGAATTGGAGACCGTCAGATTATCCAATGCCGTTCTGTCATCCTTTTTCTTTTCTTTTTTTTTTGTAAGGTGGTTGAGGAGTTTCAGGTAAGGGAACTTAAAGTCCTGAGGCATTCTAAGCATCATTGACTTTGAATGCAGCATCCAGAGATTTCCTAGCGTAAGAATGCGTGGCACCACAAGTAGATTTATCTGCTTCCATTGCACTCGTTGAAAAGTTAGAAAAACAAAAGAGCGAAAAAAAATACTTAAATTGATAAAGAAGTTATTATTTTGTGTCCTTTTAAATATTAAGTCTTCTGTTAACTGTAGATGAATGCAGAGCTTCGGCACATGGATGTTACTCAGTCGCCATCTTGACCCGCCCCCCTTGTCGAGAGGTGAACTATTCATTTCTGTTTCCTGTACAGAACCTATGGAATGTTGCCCATGATCGGTCAACACAAAATGAAAGAATCACTCTCTGAGACAACTCGTTGTTCCCGAGTCATATTAAAGATTAGTAAGTTGGTATTCAGTAGGAGCGGTCGTGAGTCAGTGTGTTTTCACTAGTTTTAGGTTTTTGTATTTCAATTTATCATCGTCATGGTTAATTATTGTGTTTGTGGAGGTTGCACAAACTCCAGCTTGTCAGGACATCGAGTCCACAGGCAACAAGAAAAAAGACGGTTGCTTCCGTGCCTGGGTGCATTTTGTGCAGGTGAAGAGACGGGACTTCTGCATCTGCTTTGATAAACGCGGTGGTGTGTAGCGTTCACTTTAGACCGTAGGATTATCATCCTGGCGATATGATGGAGTTCAACAGTACTCCTGTAAAGGATGATATTAAATAAATAAACACACAATGCTTCTTGACCGTTGTTTTTACTTGAATCAATTTCAACTTTGATGAATACAAATTATGTACATTAACACAAAAGCATACAGTCTCACACTTTTCAAAACAGCTTTGAATTATTTGCTGGTAATGTAAATACTCCAATTTCATTCATGCCATGTATGTACATTCAAGTTCACTCAACTACTCATGACATCATATACACTGAACAAAATATAAACGCAACACTTTTGTTTTTGCCCCCATTTTTCATGAGCTGAACTCAAAGACTTTTTCTATGTACACAAAAGGCCTACTTCGTTTACACTTTATTTTACAGTGCCGTAGTTACATTGTAATTACTCAAATAAGTACTGACTGAGTACTATTAATTAACTACATGTACTTACTATAGAGTTACAGTTAGGGTTAGGGTTTGGTTTAGGGTTAGTTACTTGTAATTATGCATAATTTACTGTTATTACTATAGTAAGTACATGTAGTAACGTGTAACTACGGCACTGTAAAATAAAGTGTTACCCCTATTTCTCTCAAATATTGTTCACAAATCTGTCTAAATCTGTGTTAGTGAGCACTTCTCCTTTGCCGAGATAATCCATCCACCTCACAGGTGTGGCATATCAAGAAGCTGATTAGACAGCATGATTATTGCACAGGTGTGCCTTAGGCTGGCCACAATAAAAGGCCACTCTAAAATGACAATGTCAAAGTTGTGGATCGAGTGGCCCATGGTGGCGGTAGAGTTATGGTATAGGCAGGCGTATGTTATGGACAACGAACACAGGTGCATTTTATTGATGGCACACAGAGATATCGTGACGAGATCCCCACTGTTGTGCCATTCATCCACAACCATCACCTCATGTTGCAGCATGATAATGCACGGCCCATTGTAAGGATCTGTATACAATTCCTGGAAGCTGAAAACATCCCAGTTCTTGCATGGTAAGCATACTCACCGGACATGTCACCCATTGAGCATGTTTGGGATGCTCTGGATCGGCGTATACGACAGCGTGTTCCAGTTCCTGACAATATCAAGCAACTTCACACAGCCATTGAAGAGGAGTGGACCAACATTCTACAGGCCCCAATCAACAACCTGATCAACTCTATGCGAAGTAGATTGCACTGCGTGAGGCAAATAGTGGTCACACCAGATACTGACAGGTTTTCGGACCCCCCCCCCCCCCCCCCCCCCCCCAATACAGTAAAACTGCACATTTTAGAGTGGCCTTTTATTGTGGCCAGCCTAAGGCACACCTGTGCAATAATCATGCTGTCCAATCAGCATCTTGATATGCCATACCTGTGAGGTGGATGGATTATCTCGGCAAAGGAGAACTGCTCACTAACACAGATTTAGACAGATTTGTGAACAATATTTGAGAGAAATAGGCCTTTTGTGTACATAGAAAAAGTCTTAGATCTTTGAGTTCAGCTCATGAAAAATGGGGGCAAAAACAAAAGTGTTGCGTTTATAATTTTGTTCAGTGTACATCCTCACACTATCAGTAAATCGGCACAAAATAAACACAACACAGAATTAATGAATAAAGGATAACATGAAACGCATACATTAACACTATACTGTTTGTAAACACAAACTGTGCACCATAAGTCAAGTCAAGTCACCTTTATTTATATAGTGCTTTTTACAATGCAGATTGTGTCAAAGCAGATTTACATTGATAACTGGTGAATAATTTTGTCCAGCCTAAGTAAATTCAGTATTGATTCATTCGGTTGTAAAAATCAATAATTAGTTAATTTATTTATATATCAGGACTGGAGAAAACAGTGATGTCATCATCCAGCTCAGATCTGTTCGCATACAATGGTGTCAATGCAGGCAGATCAAAAACATTGTTGAATATCAAGTGTCCCCAACTAAGCAAGCCAGAGATGAGAGTGGCAAGGAACCCAAACTCCATCAGGTGACATCAGATGACAAAACAGTGATATGAATGGAGAAAAAAACCTTGGGAAAAACCAGGCTCAGCCGGGGAGCCAGTTCTCCTCTGGCCAACAGCGAACAGTGCATGATTATGATTCAGGCAACGTTATAGTTCATAAGTCTGATTTGGATTACAGCAGTCAAAGTATTTGGTCCAGTTCCATCTAGTCGAAGATCGTATTCATCACACCGGTATGGGACGGTTTGGTGCCACTGGCTGTTGTTAAGTCAAGTCACCTTTATATAGCGCTTTTAACAATGCAGATTGTGTCAAAGCAGCTTTACAGTGATAACTGGTATATAATTTTGGCTGCACAGCAGCTCTTCAAGAAAATGGTGTCATTATCCATCTTAAGTAAATTCAGTATTGATTCATTCCGATGTAAGAATCAATAGTTATTAATTTAGTTAATTTATCTATATCATCACTGGAGTAAATGGTGACATCATCATCCAGCTCAGTTCAGTATGCATACAATGGTGTCAATGCAGGCAGATCAAAACACTGTTGAATATCAAATGTCAAGTGTCCCCAACTAAGCAAGCCAAAGGCAACAGCAGCAAGGAACCCAAACTCCTACAGGTGACATTCAGGTGGCAAACAGGTGTTAAAATGGAGAAAAAAGCCTTGGGAGAAACCAGGCTCAGTCGGGGGGCCAGTTCTCCTCTGGCGAACAGTGCTTTATTGTGCGTTGTGTCGGTGAGGCCTTCACAGGGATGATCTAGTTGACAATCTCTGCTGACACTTCAGGGCTGTGTTGTCGTCAAGTTTAGGCACAGGTCCTCCATCTGATCTGGATACGGCCCGGATCCGACTGACTACGGTAAACCTCGGGATAAACGGAGAGACTAATATTAGCGTAGATGCTATTCTTCTTCTGATGTAAGGAGTACATCTGGTGTTTTAGGAAGTGCTCCCGGTTCTGGCTTACCTAATTTATGCAGCCTAACAATCCTTTAATGGATTTGAAAATATAAATTAATAATGTGTTATGTGTATGCCAGGGTAAAGAGATGCGTTTTTTAGTCTAGATTTAAACTGACAGGGTGTGTCTGCTTCCCGAACAATGCTAGGAAGATTGTTCCAGAGTTTAGGTGCCAAATAGAAGAAGGATCTACCGCCTGTGGTTGATTTTGATGTTCTAAGTATTATTAATTGGCCTGAATTCTGAGATCGCAATAGACGTGAAGGACTATAATGTATTAAGAGCTCACTCAGATACTGGGGAGCTAAACCATTTAGTGCTTTGTAAGTGATTAGCAAGATTTTAAAATCTATACGATGTTTAATAGGGAGCTAATGTAGTGTTGACAGAACCAGACTAATATGGTCATACTTCCTGATTCTAGTAAGAACTCTAGCTGCTGCGTTTTGGACCAGCTGTAGTTTGTTTATCAAGCGAGCAGGGCAACCACCTAGTAGAGCGTTACACTAATCTAGCCTTGAGGTCATGAACACATGAACTAACTGTTCCGCATGTTTCATTGAAAGCATATGTCGTAGTTTAGATATATTTTTAAGATGGAAGAATGCGGTTTTACAGATGCTAGATATGTGACTTTCAAATGAGAGATTGGTATCAAACAGCACACCCAGGTTCCTAGCTGACGACGAAGACTTAACAGAGCAGCCATCAAGTGTTAGACAGTATTCTAGGTTATTATGTGCAGAAGTTTTTGGTCTAATAATTAGAATCTCTGTTTTTTCTGAGTTTAGTAGTAGGAAATTACTGGTCATCCAATTTATTTATTTTTTTAAATTATTATTATTATTTTTTTTATATCAGCTATGAATTCCATTAATTTTGTGAATTGGTAAGTTTCGTCAGGGTGCGAAGAAATATAGAGCTGAGTACCATCAGCGTAACAGTGAAAACTAACGCCATGTTTCCTAAGGATATCTCCCAAGGGTAGCATGTACAGAGTGAAAAGCAACGGTCCTAGTACTGAGCCTTGCGGTACTCCATATTGAACTTGTGATCGATATGACATCTCTTTGTTTACTACTACGAACTGATAGCGGTCAGATAAGTTAGATTTGAACCATGCCAATGCAATTCCACTAATGCCAACATAGTTTTCGAGTCTATTTAAAAGAATGTTGTGGTCGATAGTGAGCAGTCTCAGTACTATGGTACGGTCTAAATCCTGACTGGAAATCCTCACAGATACCATTTCTTTCTAAGAAGGAACATAGTTGCTATGATACTGCCTTTTCTAGTATTTTTGACAGTAAAGGTAGATTCAAGATCGGCCTGTAATTGACTAATTCTCTTGGATCAAGTTGTGGCTTTTTAATAAGAGGCTTAATAATTTGATTTTGATGATTTAACAAGTTTAGACAATTCTTCTCCTAAAGCAGCGAATGAATGGAATTTTTCCTCAGGGACACTACAGTGCACTGTCTGACATAAGACATCAGTCATGATGAGAAACCACTATATCATGTAACGTTGACATATACCTGATCAAAGCTTATTAGTTTCTGTTATTGGTAAGTATCAATACTCCTAGATAACCAATACCAGCTTTGCTGTTGTCTGATACATGACAATAATCTGTACAATATTGTGATCTGAGCACAGTGTTACATATCAGTAGCTAATGTGTATCTATAAGCTAACACTTGTCTCTCACCAAGACACCTGCCCTGTTCTCCACTGGTTCTCCTCATACCACAACTCAATTTTTCTCTTCTGACCATTGTTCTATCTAATCCTGGCCTGTCCCTGCTCTCTTGGCTGCATAGCATAATTGTATGGCCGTGGGCCATCATATGAGTATGAATAAACATTTACCTCAGCGTCCGAACTGTGATTGTGATCCATTGTTTTCCTATTGTTTAAATTGACCCCACTCCCTTCCATTATGTCACTTCCTGTTTGGCTTTTTTTTTTCAAATGCGGAAGTCAAATTTTCTCACAAAAACGACTCCAGAAACCTCAGTATCATATTTATAAGTATATTTTAAAGAAAATCTAGTAATTATTTTTCTATACATTGACTCACTGGGGCTCTAACCTGCAATATGCCCTTTAATAATTTTAACAGACAAGAGGATTATGTACAATAGATTTCATGCAGGGATTTTGCTAGCACGGATTTCACAGGACATTTCAGAGTGGTATGTTTTTTTCTTCTTCTGATGTAATCAGCAGCAGATCAGCATATTAGAATGATTTTTGAAGGATCAGTTGATACTGAAGACTGGAATAATGATGCTGAAAATTCAGCTTTGATCACAGGAATAAAGTACTTTATAAAATATATTCAAACAGAAAACAGTTATTTTAAATTGTAATAATATTTCACAATATTACTGTTTTTACTGTATTTTTAATGAAATAAATGCAGCCTTGGTGAGCAGACGAAACTTCTTTTAAAAACATTAAAAATCTTACCGATTCCAAACTTTTGACTGGTAGTGTAGATAAGGGGCAGTGAAGAGCCTTACAAAAGCAAGAGCTTACAAAAGCTACAATAAACACTATATCAATACTAATGTTGGCTAGAAAGTGAGAAGAGGCAAAGCTTTGCCCTTTGTTTACATCGTAGCAACAACATAAAACATATAATTAGAACTGTTAATAGAAAACACAACTACAAATAAAAATACATACTTACAAGTTGTGATCCACAAACAACAGATTGTCCCGACAAACTGGGAACTGCTTTTGTGCTTAGCCACCATTGTACTCTCTTAGTTCTTGGAAGCTTTTTTTGTTTTTACATGTTCCGTAGGTGGGGACTATTTAAATGAGTAACATTGTGACTTCACAAAACCAAAATTTACTAATACATTATTAAAATCGAGTTGTATTAGTTAACATTAGTTAATGCACTGTGAACTAACATGAACAAACAATGAACTGCTGAATTTTTATTAACTAACATTAACAAAGATGAATAAATAGAGTAACAAATGAATAGTTCATGTTAATACATTAATAATACATAATACATTAATTAATACATAATAAATAAACCTTATTGTAAAGTGTAACCGGAAAATTAATGCTGTAGACTACTCTATTCTGAGTTCTGAGCAAAAAGTATTATATAATAATCAAAATGAAATAATACAGTATCATAATTTTTTTTTTAAGTGTGTGACATGTTTCAAGATCCTCTTTATCATGCTGTGGTGAGACTACAGTCAGTGAATCTCATCTATCATGAGAAAACTGAGTTTAAAAGATTGCTAAGTGACTGAAGCAAAGAAACAATGAAATATGAGAGTGATGTATTAAGTAATGATGTATTAAGTTCCTTAAAATGCAGTCTAAAATATTTTTTAGCATTGGTGTGAAGATGTGACACAGGCATTTTTAGGGTAATTGGAATTTTTTGTGCATTTAATCTCATTATGGTGATATGTTGATTTCAGAAAGAGCTGAGTGATTATTTTGTAGAGCAGATTGCACTCTAAAGAAAACAAAGCAAGTGAAATTATGTTGAGGACGAATGTAGCTGTCTGAAAATGCTGTGCTGAGCAGAGAGCAGGTCAGTGCTTCTACAGTGTACCCTGAGGTGCTAAATCGTTCCGATCACGTCCCCAACTCTAAATTGGATTTTTTTTTTTTTTCAATAGCATCTTTAATTCTGGAGCTCATTCATACTGAATGCAAAAGTGAATGTGAATTTTTGTTCTGCAATTTGTGATTTAATATTTGATGAAAACACTTCACAGTGTTTGGTCTTCTAGTGAAGAGGAACAGCACAGAAGCAGGGATATTCAGGCACAGAGGAATCTGTGCCCTCAGAACTCTGTAGAATGCTCCACATGTTCTACGCATCACCCATAAATATTTTGGCTAAACAGTTTGTTTTTAGCACACTTCTAAGTGTGGCACAGTGGTACAACCACATCTATTTTACATGTTAAAAGGTTTTCTCCGAAATCAGCACAGAATCAGTCCACAGAGGGCCTTGAGGTTTTTTACAAAAGTATGTTTGTGTAAGTGTAATGTATGCTGTAGCAGACGCTCAATGGTGGGTCGTCCTGCCATGGTAGGAAATGTTTCCGGTTGGACCAGTAGCCAATATCCTGTCAGTCAGCCCCTCTCTGGGGAAAGAAACTTCATTAATATGTCATTGTGATTGTCATACTATATTAAGATCATCTGTGCTTAATAACATCCTGCCCTGGGGCTGCTGTCCAGCTGCCATAGTGTTCTCACTGACCTTCACTTACGATCTTTATTGAGTCCTGACCTACAGTAGCGTAGGTGGAGTCAAGAAATAACATAGACATGGATGTTTTTCTGGTAGTTTCTGTGTTGATATAAATCTCAAACACTCTACTGTTGCTCACAGTTTCACTGGCTGAAATACACTTTTACAGCTGTTTGAGTGACCTGTGAAAGACTGGTGCTTGTCTGGAAAAACATTTTACATTATACCCTATTTTTGCAGTTTTGTTTAATGACAACAGTGGACAATAATTGCACAGCTTTAAATAACAACCCAATGTACATTAGAGCATTAACTGATAATAAAAGTAAGAAGAAACACAAATATTAAAAAAAATATATAATCAAATGTGATACATGGATTTCTGGTTCTTTTATTTCTTTTCTCTGGGAATTATTATGGGAATTATTATAATAGAATAGTAAAGTAACTATATGGTGAAGTAGCTTACAGTTAACCAGCTGGCTGTTGTTTTTTGTCTTTATCATTTATACATTATACTTTTAAGTTACATTAATATTTTTACAATATTAATAATCATGTTTACATGTGACACTTTGTCTCTGATTTTGACTGTCTGCTAAACAATAAACAGGACATGGGCAGCTTATCCCTTGGTCTAATGGTGAAAGTCCCTTCCTCTGTATAATGTCGGCTCACACTGGCAGCAGCAGATCAGTCCATGATGTTGTGTCCACTGACACTAATGACTCTTCTAGCCTTTGGGCCACTGGGAAATAATGCCCAGTGTTTGTTACATCGGCTGCTTAACCATCCTGTGTTGATTCTTGTTGTGCCTTAATAAGGACTACTTAATAAGGACTACTTTTCACTTCTGTTAGGCAACTCTGTTTTAGTGTTAAGAAATGCTCATGAAAATTACACAAGACTTTAAAATCCTCTGTTGTGCAAAGACACCACATGGTGAGGTCTGTAAAAGTAAAGTTTGAGCAAGACTGTGCTTACTTGTGCTGTACTATTTTTATGAAAAGCACCCAAGAGGCTCAGGCTGGCAGTGCCTGCAAATGAATAAGGACACTTGTAAAACCAACATGAAATCAAAATTATATTTACTTTTTTAATGCATGTTCTTATTGTAATTTATCACCCTGCCCTAATCGACAGACAGTCAGTTATCATGCGTTTGAACACAGATTTTATTCCTTAAAAAGGGATGAGAAGCATCCATTGGATGTCAGCATGAAATTAAAAGTTGCCTTTTTGTTAAAAATTCATTGATGAAAAAAAAAAAAGTGTTTATTATCTTTAATCAAAATGTAATTACCTGCTCTACCTCTGAAACAACCCTCCTTTTTGGCTTCACGCATCCCTTTTACATCAACCCTTCTCCCAACTTTGTAACAACCACTTTTCACAATACGATCTATTCCAGATTCATAAAATCCTGTCGAACAATTTTTTTTAACATGTTGAAATTCCTGTTTTGCTGAAACGTGCCACATGGGCATAAAATGAGGACAACAGTTTTTATGGTGACTTTAACTCATGCTGAGATTGTTGCTGATATGTACCTGTCAAGGGTACTCTCATCATCACTTGAATATCTTCAGTAAAGTTCAAAAGAAGATTCAAATCAGTGTCCTTTAGATTATATGATTGCTCTTATGGTGAGTGCATTTCTTTCAGCAATTCCTAGAAATCTATTGTTTTTCACTTTTCCCACCTTTTCCCATTTCATATACTGTGTGATCTTCACCAGGGATTTCAGACTTAGACTTCTCATTTCACACAATCTTTTATTTCATGTTTTATGCATATCCATACAGAAAGGTAGCATATCCTGTATAATCTTTTTCCCCATTTCTTCTCTCCATGCCCCAGGCAGTATGGAAGTGTGGGGGAAGTTCAGAGCCGTTTCTTGGATTAGCTTACCTATGTGACTGTTGGCCCAGTCTGTTGTTGAAATGTCTAAAAGGGGCAAATTCACTTAACAGCCATTTTTCAAGTTGCATTTAAGCACATAAATCTCTGCCTCTTATTCAGTGACCACCTGCAGTCCAGTTTAAACCAGTTGCTTTGTGCTGGTAAAGCGCCGCCTCCTTTGCCTGGTGTTATTACTGCCCACGGAAAGAAGATGGTAAATGAAATTAAATTTAACCCTGAAACATTTGAAATAGTAAAGTCTAAAAAAATTTTTTTTCAAAACAGTTTGTTGAACCTTTAGACTAAATAAAGAAATAAGTCTTTTAAAAGCTTGCAATGCATACTGTACATGTTTTTTTTTTTTTTTAGGTAAGATATTTGATACATCAGGCTTTTATGGCTCATACACATAAGTATAATATAGGAGAATATGGAGCTCATATCCAAGGAGGAAAAAACACCTTAATTTCAGATGTCCAAACTGAGCAAAAATATACAATTCAGTGCTCATATTTTTAAGTTTCACGGAGTCACAGCCTGCACCCTCCAATAACAACACATTGTCACCAGATCAGCACGCTCCTCCAACTTGTTCACAATCCCGAGTTCTGAGCACCTGCACCTGCACCTTATCATCACCTCTCCCTATAAAGACTCACTTCCCCTGCACGTCTTCGTCTGGTCTCGTCCATACGTACCACACAGACTCCTTACCTGTTCCTTACCTGCCGTTCCCGTCTGCCTTTCGATCTTCAGTCATCAGCCATCCTTTGTCTGCCTTCCAAGCCTTCTCCATTCCATTCCTGCAACAGAGACATTGTCATTACCTCACCAAGCTAAGTGACTGTTCAACGTGTTTGTGTTTCTACTCACCTGCAATTCCATCTGCCATATCCGTGCCTCTGTCATTCAAATAAAGAACTGGTTTATACTTACCTGTCTGCCTCCGTCTGTGTCTTGACAGAAGACCAGACCTAACATGCAGAGCACAACGGATACTGGCGCGGACCAAACTCCTGATCCATTCGCCGACCTGGTCAATGCTGTGTGATCGTCGCTACAGTCACCCTCCTCACCTGCCATCCCCGCTGATCTCGTCAACGCTGTTCGCCAGTCACTCCTGCACTCTGCACCCGCTGCTTCTCATGCTGCCTCTGCCAGTCCCATGGCCCGAACAGCGACATTCTCCGGTGCGGCGGAGGATTGCAGTGGGTTTCTACTGCAATGTTCATTGTACTTCGAGGCTCAATCTCATCTATTTACTATGGAGCGCGCCCAAGTGGTGTTCGTCATATCTCTGCGCTCCGGCCATGCGCTGCAATGGGCTCACAGCCATTATGGGACTCTCACGCTCCAGTTACGTCAAGACTCACCGCGTTCTTTAGTCACTTCAAAGAAGTCTTTGGACAAAGCACAGCGGAGCTCTCAGTGCACGACCAGTTGTACTCCATACGCCAAGCGGTGAGTATGTACGCCCTCCAGTTTCGCACTTTGGCGGCTCCTAGTGGCTGTAACGAAACTGCATTGATTATTGCCTTTCGACAGGGTCTTAACCCGGATATCAGACAACTTATGGTAATATATGACGACGTAATGGGACTGGAGAATTTAATTCAGAAGATGATCCGTGTGGCTCAACATTTCTCCGCGTGCACCAACTCCACTGCAAATCCTCTGCCCGCCGTTCCACCAGTCGCCCTTCCAGCACCTGAACTTGTGCAGGTTGATTCCTATCGCCAGACTCATGCGGAGTGTCACCGGAGTGGGGGAGAAGGTCGCGTCATCGCTGCCTGCCCAGTTCGACCACCACGCCCAGCAGTGAGTACTATTCAGCTACCACCTCAAATCGCTCCTTTAACCAGAACTCCTGTAATCATTCTAACCCCACGCACATGTGTTTCAGTGCAAGCCCTCATAGACTCCGGTTCTGCTGGGAACTTCATCAGCCACCATATCCTCCGAAAACTGAACGTTAAACGGAAACGATGCTCTCAAGACCTCAGGATACAAACCATCCAAGGAAAGCCGCTGGGTCGTGGTCATATTCGGCACTTCTCCCTCACGCTGACGCTCTGCATCAGTTGTCTACACCAGGAGGAAATAATGTTCATGGTGCTGAAAGGATCCACCGCTGAACACATAGAAACACATAGAAACTCTTACACCTAGATATTATCACATTGAGACTGTGTCTGTACCCCGAATTAGTAAAAACAAAAAACTTCCAAACCCATTTAATGGTAAAAATGTAATTGATGTTCAACAAATAAAAAATAGAGATAATAATGATAAACAAATGATAAAGCTTGGGTTGTTAAATATTAGATCCCTTTCTTCAAAAGCACTTATTGTAAATGATATTATCACAGACAATAATCTAGATGTGCTGTGTTTGACAGAAACTTGGCTAAAACCGGACGATTACATTACTTTAAATGAGTCTAGCCCTAATTTATAGTAATATTTACAGTATTAGTCAGAAGTCTTTCAAATATAATTCCTTCGAATTGATAGTGCTTTACGTAACATTATGTAAGTTGACATTTGTGCTAGCTACTGTATACAGGCCACCAGGGCACCATACAGACTTTATCAAAGAATTTGCTGATTTTCTATCGGAGTTAGTACTAGCTGCAGATAAAGTCCTTGTTGTTGGTGATTTTAATATCCATGTAGATAATAAAAAAGACTCATTGGGATTGGCATTTACAGACATTCTGAACTCTATTGGAGTTAGACAACACGTGTCAGGACCTACTCATTGTCGTAATCATACTTTAGATCTAATATTGTCACACGGAATCGATATTGATGCCGTTGAAATTCTGCAGCAGAGTGACAACATCTCAGATCATTATCTAGTCTCGTGTATACTATATTTAGTCAAGGCAGCTAAACTGCCTCCCTGCCATAAATATGGTAGAACCATCACTTCTACCACTAAAGATCGCTTTATAAATAATCTTCCTGATCAGTTTCATCGAAATCAACATGTATGTTAGACCCTATACCGACTAAGCTATTGAAAGAGATGCTTCCAGAGGTCATAGATCCTCTTCTTAATATTGTCAATTCATCTTTATCACTAGGATACGTACCAAAAAGTTTTAAGCTGGCTATTATTAAACCTCCTATTAAAAAAAACACAACTTGATCCTAGAGAATTAGTCAATTACAGGCCGATCTCAAATCTCACTTTTCTGTCAAAAATACTAGAAATGGCAGTATCATCACAACTATGTTCCTTTTTAGACAGAAATAGTATCTGTGAGGATTTCAGGTCAGGATTTAGACCGTACCATAGTACTGAGACTGCTCTCATTAGAGTTACTAATGATTTGCTCTTATCATCAGATCGTGGTTGTATCTCTCTATTAGTGTTACTGGATCTTAGTGCTGCATTCTTTTAAATAGACTCAAATTATGTTGGCATTAGTGGAATTGCGTTGTCATGGTTCAAATCATACTTATCTGACCGTTATCAGTTTGTAGTAGTAAACGAAGAGAGGTCATATCGATCACAAGTTCAATATGGAGTACCGCAGGGCTCAGTACTAGGACCGTTGCTTTTCACTCTGTACATGCTACCCTTGGGAGATATCATTAGGAAGCATGGCGTTAGTTTTCACTGTTACGCTGATGATACTCAGCTCTATATTTCTTCGCACCCTGACGAAACTTACCAATTCACAAAATTAACAGAATGCATAGCTGATATAAAAAATTGGATGACCAGTAATGTCCTACTTCTAAATTCAGAAAAAACAGAGATTCTAATTTTTGGACCAAAAACTTCTTCACGTAATAACCTAGAATACTGTCTAACACTTGATGGCTGCTCTGTTAAGTCTTAGTCATCAGTTAGGAACCTGGGTGTGCTCTTTGATACCAATCTTTCAGTTGAAAGCCATGTTACTAGCATCTGTAAAACCACATTCTTCCATCTTAAAAATATATGTAAACTACGACATTTGCTCTCAATGAAAAATGCAGAACAGTTAGTTCATGCGTTCATGACCTCAAGGCTAGATTACTGTAACGCTCTACTGGGTGGTTGTTCCGCTCGCCTGATAAATAAACAACAGCTCGTCCAAAATGCAGCAGCTAGAGTTCTTACTAGAACTAGGAAGTATGACCATATTAGCCCAGTTCTGTCAACACTGCATTGGCTTCCTGTTAAACATCGTATAGATTTTAAAATCTTGCTAATTACTTACAAAGCACTAAATGGTTTAGCTCCCCAGTACCTGAGCGAGCTCTTAAAGCATTATAGTCCTTCACGTCTATTGCGATCTCAGAATTCAGGCCAGTTAATAATACCTAGAATATCAAAATCAACCGCAGGCGGTAGATCCTTCTCCTATTTGGCACCTAAACTCTGGAACAATCTTCCTAGCATTGTTCGGGAAGCAGACGCACTCTGTCAGTTTAAATCTAGACTAAAAACGCATCTCTTTAACCTGGCATACACATCACACGTTATCAATTTATATTTTCAAATCCATTAAAGGATTATTAGGCTGCATAAATTAGGTCAGCTGGAACCGGGAACACTTCCTATAACACCAGATGTACTCGTTACATCAGAAGAAGAATGGCATCTACGCTAATATTAGTCTTTCTGTTTATCCCGAGGTTTACCGTAGTCACCAGATCCGGGCCGTATCCAGGTGAGACCGAGGACCGGCACCTTGACACGACCACAACGCAGCCCTGAAGTATCAGCAGAGATTGAGTCAACTAGATCATCCATTGTGAAGGCCTCATCGACACGACAGCCAGTGGCACAGCTCCTCAACAAACCGTCCATACCGGTGTGATGAATACGATCCTCAACTGGATTGAACTGGAATAAATACTTTGAATGTTGCGATCCTGTCGGACTTATGCTAGCTACCTGAATCGTAACAAAGCACTGTTCACCAGAGGAGGATTGGCCCCACGACTAAGCCTGGTTTCTCCCAAGGTTTTTTTCTCCATTTTAACACAAAGTCTGTTTGCCACCTGATGTCACCTGTTAGAGTTTGGGTTCCTTGCCGCTGTCGCCTTTGGCTTGCTTAGTTGGGGACACTTGACATTTGACTTGACATTTGATATTCAACAGTGCTTTGATCTGCCGGCATTGACACTATTCTTTAAGAGCTGCTGTGCAGCCAAAATTATATACCTGTTATCAATGTAAAGCTGCTTTGACACAATCTGCATTGTAAAAAGCACTATATAAATAAAGGTGACTTGATTTGACTTGACTTGATATCATCCTGAGACGCCCGTGGATGTCAAAACATCAACTGGACATCAATTGGAATACAGGTGAGATCCTCAGGTGGAGTGATACCTGCTTCAAAGATCGTCTGTCCGCTCACCAGAAATCTCCCCGACGTCATAAAACTACCCATTCTTCATCACTCTCAACCCCTCTTCAGATCAACTCCACTACCGTTGAAAGTCCAGAGGTTGAACACCATGCTGAAATCCCTCCTGATTACCGTGCATTCCAGGATGTATTCGGAAAGAGATTGGCCACGCAATTACCACCTCATCGGCCATGGGACTGTGCCATCGACCTGCTGCCTAGGGCTACCCTAGGGTTTACCCATTGTCCATCCTGGAGCAGAAGGCCATGGAGGAGTACATCCAGGAGGCCCTAAAACAACGATTCATACGACCATTGACATCCCCTGCCGCTTCAAGCTTCTTTTTCGTGGCCAAGAAGGACGGAGGCTTGAGGCCACGCATTGATTATCGTCACCTCAATTCCCAGACTGTGAAATACAGCTGTCCCCTTCCCCTGGTCCCAGCAGCTCTGGAGCAGCTACGGGGAGCTCGCATCTTCTCCAAGCTGGACCTGCGGAGCGCATATAATCTCATTTGTATACACCAGGGGGATGAGTGGAAGACCGCCTTCATCACACCTTCTGGACACTATGATTACCAGTCATGCTGTATGGCCTGTCCAACTCTCCCTCCGTCTTCCAGGGCTATATGAATGAGGTGTTCCCGGAGTTCCTCCAGTGATTCATCATCGTCTACATCGACGACATCCTTATCTACTCCCGGAACCTGGCCAAACACCGCCGCCATGTCTCGCAGGTCCTGGAGAAGCTCCGCCAACACCACCTTTACCTCAAGCTGGAGAAGTGTGAGTTCCACACTACCTCCGTACACTTCCTGGGCTACATCATCGACCAACAAGGCATCCAGTTGGACCAGAAGAAGGTGGAGACCATCCGGAGCTGGCCCTTACCCACGACAGTGAAAGAACTCCAACGCTTCCTAGGATTTGCACATTTCTACCGCCGTTTCATCCACAACTACAGTCTTCTCAGCTCACCACTTACATCTCTCCTCAAAGGCCGGCCCAAGTCTCTGTCCTGGACTCAATCTGCCCGAGAAGCTTTCCATCGACTCCAGGAAGCCTTCCTCACTGCTCCGATCCTGGTCCATCCGAATCCTGATCTCCCCTTTGTCATCGAGGTAGACGCATCATCCACCGGGGTCGAGGTGGTTCTCTCCCAGTGGCAGGCTGATCCTCCACGACTCCATCCATGTGCCTTCTACTCCAAAAAGCTATCCCTGGCGGAGAAGAATTATGACATCGGAAATCGTGAGCTCCTCACCATCAAGTAAGTTCTGAAAGAGTGGAAACACTGGCTGGAGGGAGCGAATCACCGTTTCCAAGTCATCACTGACCACCGAAACCTCGAATACCTCAGAGAAGCCAAAAAATTGAATCTACACCAAGCTCGCTGGGCTCTCTTCTTTACCCGGTTCAACTTCACAGTCTCCTACCGACCAGGGAATAAGAATTGCAAGGCCGATGCCTTATCCCATCTACATCAACCCAAACCTGAGAATTCCTCTCCTGAGTCCATCCTCTATGTTCCACCTACTCTTCGTCAGCCCATCATGGACTTAGCTCACACATCTCCGGGCTCTGGACACCAAGGCAGTTCACGTACTATCTCGCTCCTGCGTCAACACTACTGGTGGCCCTCCATGACTCAGGATATCTCCAGCTACATCAGAGGGTGCTCAGTCTGTGCCGTTGTCAACACCCCTCGGAGACTCCCCAAAGGAAAGCTGGTCCCACTACCGATCCCTCTTTGACCATGGTCTCACCTTGGGATTGACTTTATGACCGACCTCCCATCCTCGAACAACTGCACCTGTGTGTTTGTGGTGGTGGATCGTTTCTCCAAAGCCTGCAAGTTGATTCCCCTCAAGGGTTTACCTACGGCTTTCGAAGCTGCCGGCTTTCGGTTACTGTCCACGGAGTCACAGCCTGCACCCTCCAATAACAACACATCGTCACCAGATCAGCACGCTCCTCCCACTCGTTCACAATCCCCTGAGTTCTGAGCACCTGCACCTCATCATCACCTCTCCCTATAAAGACTCACTTCCCCTGGACGTCTTCGTCTGGTCTCGTCCATACGTACCACACAGACTCCTTACCTGTTCCTTACCTGCCATTCCCATCTGGCTTCCGTCCTTCGTCTGCCTTCCAAGCCTTCTCCATTCCATTCCTGCAACAGAGACATTGTCATTACCTCACCAAGCTAAGTGACTGCTCAACGTGTTTGTGTTTCTACTCACCTGCATTTCCATCTGCCATATCCTTGCCTCTGTCATTCAAATAAAGAACTGGTTTATACTTACCTGTCTGCCTCCGTCTGTGTCCTGACAGTAAGATGAAATTATAATAGTTTATAATGTAAATCAATGAGACCTTTATAACAGTATAGCAGACTACTTGCATAAAATGTATACAAGTATCAGTTGCCACTTTATATTGCCCAATAATATGTCATAGTAAAATAGTAAAATGCTTAGTTTTATGATCAAAGCTCTGCAGTTTTTTTTGTGGCATTTGGGGCCAAACATATAATGCAATTCAAAACAATGATGATTGAGAGATATACAAATCAACTTTTTTCAAAAGCCTGATGTATCATATTTGATGTTCACAAAAAAATAAATAAAAATGCATGGATGAACTAGTAAACCCAATTTGCTTCAGTCCAGTGAGTGTTCATCTTGAAATTTTACTTACAATATAAAATGTATTCTTACATTTACCTTATAAAAATCAATAAAGACTTCACAGCAAAAAGTCATGTGTACCATGACCTGCAGGTGGACATTTAGTACAATTATACAATTTATTTGCTAAAAATATAAAGTTTTCTGCAGGTTTTTCAGAAAAGTGTTTTTTCATGTTAATAATTCAGAGGCTGTAGAAATTTGCATATCAAATATGATAAAGTAGGCTTTATAGGGTTAAAAGAGATGTTGGTTTTCATTTTCAGTAATTTAATGATAGAGAAGAGTGTTACATGTATGACCAGGCATGTAGCCAGACGGGAGGTATAGTAGAGAGCACTTTCAGCAAGTCACAGTTCTGGAGTGATGTTCTATGGCCCCTGCAAAATGTATAAGAATATGCCAAATATGTAGTCGAACCTATCATCACCCATCACCTAGAACAGACACGCAACATGGGGCATTGCAGTGTGCAAATTACACTGTTACCTGATTTGTTTTTAATATATTCCTCTATAGAGACTATTTCATTATTTTGAAACACTGGCTGCTCTTGCTGTAGCCATGTTGACGTCATGGAATAAGTAAAGGAAATATGATGGAATAGTGATTTTTGTTTTTAAATAATGTGTTAAGATATTTGTTGAAATTTTATGTATTATCCAGATTTTTCAGTTATAAATGTTTTTTTGTTTTTGTTTCATAAAATCACTCTAAATCACTCAATCTTTTTTTATGCCTTTTGCAATACATTGCATCATTTCATTTTTTTTATCTTCAGTACTGTGACTTGCTTAATAATGTGGAACAACCTCTTTAAGTAGGTTTTTCTTTTACCTAAGAAGACCTGGCAAAGTATTTAAACCTTTCTGAGATTGATACCAGTTATCTAAAAAGATATGAGAAAAAAAAAAAAAAAAACTCTTTCTTTGAAAAACTAAAATCTGAATGTTTATTGTACTAAAATCCTACTGATATGTCACTTGCATAATAATTTGGAACACTGTAAATATTAAAGTAACAAGATCAGAAATACTTTTTCCTGTCCTGCGCTTTCGTGTCTATTTTCTGGTCATGAATATCATGCATAAGGACATTTTAAAAGAAGTCTAACCAACTTCCCACAAATCCAAAGTCAACCACTCCCTGGAGGACCGTCAATGACTTCTCTTAGGTCTGACAGATTAGATACTGGCCTTTCCAAACCACCCCAAACGTATCCGCTGCACAGTATCTGTTTTTGAAGAGGTCCCATGAGGGAGAAGAGAGGGTATCACAGTGTTCCATCCAGAACCTACATATCATTTTTATGTTGTGTTGGAAACATATGATTGATTTATGCATTAGTTGTTGAATGTTCTCCCAGCAGCTGGGGGTCCAGAAGTCTGAAAATACACTGAAAATCTGGGGTAAACAAATTTAAATCTGGAAGCAAACAAAGATTTTGAAATTTAAAACTTTTATACTATTAAAAATATAATACAATTATTAAGAAATATTAACTATCATATTCAAATAAGCAACTTTTTTACATAATTTGGACCTGTGTTGCATTTGCATTACATTTTACATTAGCAGACGCTTTTCTCCAAATCTACTTACAAATGACAACACTAGAAGCAACCAAATCAATATGAGTACAACAGTATGCAAGTGCCGTGTCATTCGGTTATTCCAGCAAAGTGCGCATATATATATATATATATATATATATATATATATATATAAATATTTGGAGAGAGAGAACAGAAATAGAAAAAAAGAAAAAGTAAGTGCGTACGCTCGATTTACTTTTTTTTTTTCTTGCATGTCATGTGTCGTGTTCTGTTGCCATTTTCATCATAAATTGTGATCCTGATAAAATATCTTTGTTATAATGTTGTTATTCCAATGTTGCAAGACAGAAGTTTAGTGGGTTCCTAGCCGCTGTCACCTCTGGCTTGCTTAGTTGGGGGACACTTGATATTCAACAATGTTTTTGATCTGCCTGCATTGACATCACTGTGTGTGAACTGGTGGACAAATAAAATATAAATTAGAAAATATAAAAAGATATTTACATTGTTGATCTAGGAAAAGATCTTGGAATGCTACTTGCTATAAAGACCTTGTGAAGTAATCCCAGAAGGGTGCCCTTTGAGGTGTTCTTGGGGTTGTTTGTTTAAGGCATGTATATGCCAAAGATATATGAAACTTGCAAATTGCTTGCAAAATAAAGTGTTCTTCAACATTCTAACACCTTTTTGACCAATGCGACCAGAACTGATGATGTATGATTTCCATATAGCAACGACTATTTACTTTGGCGTTTCTGTCAGCTTTCTGAAGCACATATGCCGAACTTCTAGTGAAAACAACTTTGAGTGTCTTGTGTTCAGACACAATATAACACAAGTTTTTTTTTTTTTTTTTTTCTTGTTTTCCATGGAAAAAATTAATTACATTTAATTAGAATTTAATTCAATTAGAATGCTTCTTGTTTGCTGATTGGCTGCAGTTTCTGATAATCTATGTAATTAAAGTTTCAAAGCCAAATTCTATACTGTTTATTTAACAAAATAACTAATGATGATTTTTCAGTAACAATAAGATTTCATTTTTTAACATTATTTAACTACATTAGCTAACATGAACTAACAATGAACAATACTATTACAGCATTTATTAATCTTAGTTCATGTTAGTTTCTACATAGTTTCTGCATGTTAGCAGTTACTAAAACATTAAGATCAAAAGTTGTATCTGTTAACATTAGTTAATGCACTGTGAACTAACATGTACATTTTTATTATCTAACATTAACAAAGGATAAAAAATGCTGTAAAAAGCATATTGCTCATTGTTAGTTAATGTTAGTTAATGCATTAAGGTTAATAAAAGAGACCTTATTGTAAAATGTTTACACTATACAGTCAAATCAAATGTTATGTGGCATTCAATGACATGCTATTTAAATGATATATAGATTAATAATAGCAATAATAATAATAATAATATATATTAGAAATAAAAATGGTAACACTTTAGGTCCATTAGTTAACATTATTAACTACATTAGTTAATATGAAATGATAATGAACTGCACTTCTACAGCATTTATTAATCTTTGTTAATGTTAATTTCAACATTTACTAATACGTTATTAAAATCTTGTTAACATTAGTTAATGCACTGTGGAATAACATGAACAAACAATGAACAACTGTATTTTCATTAACTAACATTAACAAAGATTAGTAAATATAGTAACAAATGTATTGCTCATGGTTAGTTAATGTTAGTTAATAATACATTAACTAATGTTTAACTAATGAACCTTATTGTAAAATGTTAGCATAAAAATGTATAATATACCACAGATCAAAGTTTTGGGATCGGTAAGGTTTTTTTAAAAAATTTTTTTGAAAGAAGTCTCTTATGCTCACCACGACTGCAATTATTTGATCAAAAATACAGTAAAAAACAATTTCAGTTTTCTATTTAAAAACATTTTAAAATGTATTTTTTCCTATTACGCCACTCTTCAGTGTCACAAGATACTTTAGAACTTATGCTAATATACTGATTTGATTCTTAAAAAACATTTCTTATTATTAGGTAAAATTGGTTGAAAAAGTATAATGTATGGAGATGTTTTTTTTTTGTTTTTTTTTATCAGGATTTTTTGATGAACCGAAAGATTAAAATATAAATATGAAATGGAAAATTGAAATGTGAATAATTTTAAATTATTTAAAATAGAAATGTTTATTAACACTATAAATGTCTTTACCGTCTTTTTTTACATTTTGTTGCACATTTTGCACATTTACAAAGCAGTACAGAGACAAATCACAGTAGTAAAAAAGCTTTTCAAGAGTTTCAGGAAAGGAAGAACAAACTGAAAATTCTTCTGTAAATATTCCACTGTGGATATATCCTAAACAGAATTTTGTAACAAGTCTCTTTAAACTTTGGAGCAACAGGGTATGTCAGATAGAATTTTAAAGACACCTCAACATTGCCAAAGGCTATGAAAGCACTGAAAATCACCATAATACTATGCATAAAACTTTATAAATCAAATTATTACAATTATTGTTCAATCAATTTAATGGATCCTTGCTGAATGAAAGTATCAGTTTGGCCTAATTACAATTAATAATTGCCCTAATTATAATAAACAGAATAATAATAAACATTAATATTTAGGGAAGCCAATTTACACTACATTTTATTTGACTGGGGCAGTAAGGGACTTAGATAATGAGAAAAGGGGGCGTTGGCCCAAAAAAAGGTTGAAAAGCACTGCTATACAGGGTCACAAAGTCAAGAAATTTCAAATTTGCTTTATGTTGATGCTGTTGTTGAAAGATATTGTCATATTTTGTGTCTAAACAAATCACAAAAGGCTACGTTTATAATCTGACCTGGCTGAATTTTCAGCATCACTAGACCTAAAACAAATGATACCAGACTTTTTGGTGTTTTGCTGGCTGTCGGATGATGGTCTGTCAGAATCTTCCTCTCAAAGCAAAGACAAAATGTATTGTGAAAAAGACAAGAGTAATGTTCAGTGCGCAGGCTGTATCATCCTGTGAGTATTAAGTTTTGTCAGCGTCAGTCCTGTTCTCTCCTGCTGCGATGGCTCTGGCCTTTGCACTGCTTTCACTTCCGTGGCTCCATGTTTCTAATTATCCTCCCTGTGACTCGCATGCAATGAGGTGTCAGTCTTTGACAAAGCGAGGCTTTTTTTTTTTTTCTTCACAAGGCAGAGGAGCAACTTCTCTGCAGGGGATTTATCAATGTTTGCCTGATAATGGAGTGCATGGTCTGATAATAAAGTGTGTGTGGTGAGTTTGAGTTTTCTGCTACACTAAGGTTTATTCATCAAGATAATACCTTCATAAGTTATGTTCAGTACTGAGACTTCAGTTAACACACATGGATAGCAAGAAAGGAGCTTATAGAATGTTAAGTTATGATTAGAGAACCAGTTTGCACCTGTTTAAAGATTTCCGTTTTATTTTATTGCTGTCTATGAAAACAGATATTAAAGAGGTCTTGTTTGTTTTTCTGTTTGAGAAAATCTTGGCAGAGGATTCAATTTGGGAAGACTGAAGTAAAGAGATATAAGAACACTTGCACTTGGAGAAAGCCAAAGGATGCATTAGAACATCAATGTCTGTAGCAAGCTGGTGGTGGAGTACAGGATGGACTAGGGCTGCATAATTTTTGGGGAAAAAACTAATTGCCATTGTTCTGATAAAAATTGTGATTGCGATTTAAAATGTTTTTTAAAAAAAAATAAAAATAAAAAAAATAATAATAAAGCTTCTCTTTTGTTGATAAGCATTTCTCATTACAAGCATGGGAAGATGGTTGGTCTCATTTTGCATTCCCAGATGCATGTTAAAGTGACCCAAACTCAGAGCACATGCAGAGATAGAGCTTGTTTGGAGCAGCATTTACTGTGATGCGAGTCGCTCTGAGACACTGACACCAGCGGATCATGTGGAAGACCAGTGCCACACTTCACTTTGAAACGCGCAGTGCATATATTTTATTTAATGAAATCACAGCCTTTGTGACATGATAATCGCACTAAGCCATATCGCATTTTCGGTTTTATTTTGTTTAGTCATGCAGCCCTAGGATGTTATTGGAATTGATGATTGAGCTGTATGATTGTGTAACAACCAAGAAATATGGAGCTGTTTTACAGAAATACATTCCCACATGATGTTCCCATATTCCAGGATGGTAATGATCCCATATGCACTGCTAAACAAATCAAGCACATTTCACAACCTTGTCAGTCATCAGATCTACACACCGTTGTATCTCTCTGGGACGTTCCGGAGCACAGAATGTAAATGAGATTCTTCATACCTCAAACAACTGGAGGCTTTTCTTCTTGAAAAATGATGTATCCCAATGCATACAATGACAGCATTTCAAGAAGAAATTGAAGCTGCTCTGCAAAGTGTGTTCTACTTATTACATTTGTTAGTTCTTATTACCCTTTTTTTATGAGATTTTTTTCTTACTTCAGTGACAAGAACTGTTGACAAACCCCTGAGGGGAATCAAGCAGTGCAAAATCCTTTTGAGTGCAGTTGTGCATTGAGTTTGCAGTAAATGGTTTATTGAAATGTCAAGCATGACATACTTATTCTAATTAGTTCTAATTCTTTTATTTGTTTATCATGGTTTTTTATTTTTTATTTATTATTTCATATTGAGAGACTACATGAAATATTTGTCACGATGAAGGACTATTATAGGGATCATCCACCCAAAAATGAAAATTCTTTCTTCATCTACACCTTCTTTCTTCTGTGGAACTTAAAGGATTAGTTCACTGAAGAATTAAACTTTCCTGATAATTTACTCACCCCCATGTCATCCAAGATGTTTATGTCCTCCTTTTTTTCAGTTGAAAAGAAATTAAGGTTTTAAGGAAAACATTACAGGATTTCTCTCCATATAGTGGACTTCAACAGCTACCAACTGGTTGAAGGTCCAAATTGCAGTTTAAATGCAGCTTCAAAGGGCTCTATTGTGGAATAATGGTCTTTTCTAGCGAAATGATCGGTCATTTAAAAAAAATATATATATACTTTTTAACCACAAATGTTCGTCTTGCACTTGCTTTGCGATGCACCAAGCATTACGTAATCACGTTGGAAAGGTCATGCATGACATAGGCAAAAGTACCGAGCAAGTGTTTACAAAGCAAACGTGCAAAGACTAAGTCAAACTGCCTTTACAAAAAAAAAGTGTAAAACAACGATGTCGGACGATTTTGAAGTTGAAGGAGAAAATATGATAGAGTGCGTAAATGGCCGGCGGGCCGGCAGTTCGAGACCACTGCAGTAGAGCGTTAGAGTAGGTCATGTAACGCATGAACTAACTGTTCCGCATTTGTCATTGAGAGCATATGTCGTAGTTATATATATTTTTAAGATGGAAGAATGCGGTTTTACAGATGTAGAAATGTGGCTTTCAAATGAAAGATTGGTATCAAAGAGCACATCCAGGTTCCTAACTGACGACGAAGACTTAACAGAGCAGCCATCAAGTGTTAGACAGTATTCTAGGTTATTATGTGCAGAGGTTTTTGGTCCAATAATTATAATCTCAGTTTTTTCTGAATTTAGTAGTAGAAAATTACTAGTCATCCAATTTTTAATGTAAGCTATGTATTCCGTTAATTTTTTTAATTGGTCAGTTTCGTAAGGGCGCGAAGAAATATAGCGCTGAGTATCATCAGCGTAACAGTAAAAACGCCATGCCTTCCTAATGATATCTCCCAAGGGTAGCATGTACAGAGTGAAAAGCAACTTGTTGAACTTGTGATCGATATGACATCTCTTCATTTTCTACTACAAAACTGATAATGGTCAGATAAGTATGATTTGAACCATGCCAATGCAATTCCACTAATGCCAACATAATTTTCGAGTTTATTCAAAAGAATATTGTGGTTGATAGTGTCAAAAGCAGCACTGAGATCTAGTAACACTAATAGAGTGAGACAACCATGATCTGATGATAAGATCTAGCAGTTTTTAAGGCCTTTCTGTACTCAATCATTCTCTCTCTCCACGAAATGCAAAAAACTTCTAGTTTTGTTTTCTTCCAGCTGCGCTCCATTTTTCTGGCTGCTCTCTTAAGGACCCGAGTGTGCTCGTTGTACCACGCCATTGGACTAATTTCCTTAATCTTCTTTAAGCGCAAAGGAGCAACTGAATCTAGTTTGCTGGAAAAGAGAGAGTCTATAGTTTCTGTTGCAACATCGAGTTCTTCTAAGCTATCTGGTATGCTAAGGCGATGAAACTGATCAGGACCATTATTTATAAAGCAATCTTTAGTGGTAGAAGTGCTAGTTCTACCATAGTTGTGGCAGAGAGGCGGTTTTGCAGCCTAGGCTAAATGTAGTAAATGTACACGAGACTAGATAATGATCTGAGATGTCATCACTCTGCTGCAGAATTTCAACGGCATCAATATTGATTCCATGTGACAATATTAGATCTAAAGTGTGATTACGACAATGAGTGGGTCCTGACACGTGTTGTCTAACTCCAATAGAGTTTAGAATGTCTGTAAATGCCAATCACAATGCGTCTTTTTCATTATCTACATGGATATTAAAATCACCAACAATAAGGACTTTATCCACAGCCAGTACTAACTCTGATAGAAAATCAGCAAAATCTTTGATAAAGTCTGTATGGTGCCCTGGTGGCCTGTATACAGTAGCCAGCACAAATGTCGAATGGGATTTGTCACTTACATTACATAACGTTACATAAAGCACCATCACTTCGAATTAATTATATTTTAAAGACTTTCGAGTAATACTGAAGATGTTACTATAAATTACAGCAACACCTCCCCCTTTGCCTGTCCGACGCGGTTCTTGTTGATAATAGTAACCTTGAGGGCTAGACTCATTTAAAGTAATATAATTGTCTGGTTTTAGCCAGGTTTCTGTCAAACACAGCAAATCTAGATCATTGTCTGTGATAATATCATTTACAAAAAGTGCTTTTGAAGAAAGGGATCTAATATTCAGCAACCCAAGCTTTATCATTTGTTTTTTCAGTATTATCTCTGTATTTTATTTGTTGAACATCAATTAAAGTTTTACCCTTAAATAGGTTTGGGAGTTTTTTGTATTTACTAATTCGGGGTACAGACAAAGTCTCTATGTGATGATATCTAGGTGAAAGAGTCTCTATGTGTTGGGATTTATCTGACGTCATAAACCCATTTTGACATTAAACCTCTTACATGGAGTCGCACACAAGCCGCATGCGTGAGCACTCTTCACAAACAAATCGCGCGTCAGCATTTGAAATTGAAAGCAGCCTTCTGTTAGTGAGTTTCATATTTTAAATATACAAGTCCACTGCATTCCAAACGACAAAATGATGACTTCGTAGTGCATTTGTAAGAAAAATACAGACGAGCGAGATTGTGCACTGCAAGAGTAACACGAAACAAAGCATGCATCTCTCACCGTCCATCCTGTGCAATGAAGCCCGCGAATGTCCTTGTAATTCGCTTCAACCTTTCCAAACTTTATGAAAGATTAGTTTACGGAAGGCTCAAGTGGTGTTTGTGTGTGAGGAATTGGAAGCAAGCAGAATACGGGTGTTTCTAAAGCACACTCAGCGTCATCGCACATCTGGTTAAAAACTAAGCTCAGAATCGATTCTGAAATACTCAGAATCAATCCAGAATCGTTGGAGAGAGAATCGCAATGCATCGATGATCTAATTTTTTCCTCCCACCCCTAGATTCAGAGACCAGTGTACAGGTTGTTCACTTTCCCAAATGGCCCCGTCCCAGTTGTGAGCATAGTCTGTTAACAACACGCGCACAAAGCTACCTTGGCCTACCTACATGCTACCAACTTTCCTTATTTTGTGTTGTCTTTTTTTAATTTTGGGTGAACTGGTGACAGTTGCAGCACATAAAAAATAAACTTTTCCTTAAATAGACCCAAATAAAAGTAGAAAAGTCATGGTACCATATATGAGTGTTTGAGTTTATCTCACTCCAATAGAGACTTTACAGAGTGATCTGCATGTTTGTCTGCCTGCACCGTTTGACACTGTAAAATCAAAGTATGTATTTTTGTAAGCTGAAATCCTCTAGAGATGCAGCTGTGATATAGTGCATAACACTCATCTCATGTTTCAGTTTCTTTTCTCTCTCCGTTATCTCTCTCTCCAACAGGTATTAGGTGGATCAGGACATATGTACACGTGCTTCACGTCCTGTCACTACTGCCCATGCCCCGCCTTCTCTTTCTCTGTGCTCAGGAGAAACGAGAGTCTGACGGTGAGGTCACATCCTCTTTCTGCTCACAAGCACTCACAGACCCTGAGACCCACATCTTATTTCATTATTTTTTATCATTTCTGCTTGCTGATATCAAACCATAAGCAATAACACTGCTGATGTGTTAGTTGTCAACTAAAAATAGTTGACAACTAATATTACCAATTAGTTGTCTAGTGATTGTGGTTTTGCACTTACATTATTTGACATGCATTTGAAAACATGTGGAAAACATTTTTTTAATAATTATTCATTCATTAATCAAAATAGAGAAATTTGTTATTAAATACATTTTTAGTAGCAACACTTTTTTTATTTGCTTGCTTTCGTTTTAAGTGTCTTCCTTTACTCTCTTATTCAGCTCCCTGTTGCTGTGGTTATTTCAGGGGTTTTATTTGTTTTCTGGTCTCCATTGACTGTCTGCCCATTGTTGTGGCCCTGTTTCAAAAGGAGACCCAGTATCTGTTGCCACACAGTTGCATGTGCATCAGCCTGATTTTGAGCCCAGGGGAGGGAATGAGACTAAAATTAGTTCTCCAGTCTGAGAAAGAAAAATCCAGAGACAACCCCAAAATGCACTGCTTCACTCTTAATAGCATGACCTCACAATATTATCGAGCTGCAACAAAATATGAATGCATTTAACACCCATGTGATCTGAGAGGAAAGGTTTCCTTGTTTATTTATAGTCCTCTGTGTAATGTAATAGAGTTTAGTTGATGCGCTAGAAAACATCTGATTAACCTGTGATTAACCTGCCTGCTCTCAGTGGCCGTCTGACTGTATTGGAACCCCCCCCCCCCAGTAAAACATGATGTGGGATTCCCATCAGACATGAGTTGGTGGGTTGGTGGCGCTCTATATTGGGGTCTAGGGTGCAGTGGGAGATTCCAGGTGCAGTCAAGCGTGTAGACCAACAATGGAGATTGAATGTCAATAATAATAAAAACAATCTGTTCTTTATTGTATAATGCCGCAACGTTAATACATCTGTTAAGTGCACGTTTTATTTCCCTTTTAGCTGTTTGACTGTCAATCTTTTCGTTTTGGGCAGCACTAATATTCTCCTTCATTGTGATTCTTTGACTATGCATCCCGCTGATGCATTTTTTATGACGGCAGAGCTAGTGACCATAAATTGAAGACAGATGGGTGCTTTGTGCATTTACTATCATTCATTACACACAATAAATAGTTTGAAACATATCTGATCTTGAGCCTATACTGTTTCTCTCTTATATAACCAAACTGGTGTAAGAATAGTTCAGATGTATAACTTTCATGTTTATTTCTGTCAAACTAATGCTCTTCTCTTACCATTATTAAGTGTCATTTTATTGAAATGTGTTTTCCACATCTGTGTTCTCTAGTGTAAGCACCTCCTGGCGGCTTGCTTGAGTCAGGCTATGGGTTTGTGCCAGCAGGAGCAGGTCTCAGATCAGCAGATGACCCATATTCTCTCAGGGCAAACTGAGGCCAGCACATAAATAGCTGATCCTGAAGTAGAGAGGGACTCTGATAACAACTTCCATGCAGCAATTTAGGTATTTATAGTCATTATGGATTAGACTGGAGTTGTCATTTGTCTATGAAATTAAAAGTTTGGAAATTGTTGTACACTTGCATTAAAAAGTAAATAAATGAGCAAAACTGAACCCTAAATACCAGATATTTGTATATGTGCTCGACAAAAATATTTTATCTGTTGCCAGAGAATGTACATCTGTTCGTTGAGCATGATTGCGTTTATTTTTGGAGTTTCTGTTTGTTTGAAGATTTAGCACTCTAGACTGAGTATCAGCAACAAACAATGAGATCTCTCAAATACTGTACTTTTAATCTCTTTCTCAGCCAAGTTGCATTCATAAAATAAACCTGTGAACTATTTATTAAACATTTGTGTAGTTATATTTTGTCATGCATTCAAAAAAGACTATTAACTTTATTTTATTTTTAATCACAACTGTATTAAAAACTCATGTTGTTGTTGCTATTACTATTATTATTGTATTCACACTAATTGGTAAGCCCAAGAGTCTTTCTAAATGTATACAGTCTTAAAGAGTAAGTATTTCTATTGGCAGGAGAGAATTCCATTCATTCCATTCTGTCACGTTTTTCCGGAGTTCTCCGACCACTGTCTGTCACATGCTTTGATTTATGATGGGTAACATACTTTGGAGCCAAAATATACCAGTAATGGTCTTTGTAGTGATCCTGAGGTGGAGCCACGGCATTGAGGTCACGCCCATACTCCCGTTCCCACAGACATAATCACAAGCACAGCTGTCAATCATGACGTTACACCCCATTTTTAATGTAGTTCGGGAGGAGCCTAAACATTCAGTCCTGTCAATCATCATTACGAGAGTATATAAGCAGCAGTCACTGTGTCATCCCAGCGACAATTCTTCCAGCATTTGGCCCTACCCCGTCGTTTGAATGCATGTCCCAACCAAGCGGCAACCTCCCACAGTTTCTCTTGAAGCCAATACGGAAGTGACTTAAACTGCAATTCATCGACTGGCCGCTAGGGACAGGCTCCAAAAAAGAGCTAAAATGGCCAACTTTACAGCAGAAAAAAACATGTTTACAGCCTGGATCAAATTGTGGTTTTGGTCTATTGGCCCTTCATGACAACTCTGAGGGGGGTGAATTTTTTTATAACTCGTCCGTTTAAATTATATTAAGCCTTAAAGTTCTGTATAATTAAGGGCGTGGTCACTTGAGTGACAGGTTTGCCGCTGCTGTCTGTGAGCCGTCACTTTACCTCAGCTAACTGACCCTTCGCAAAGACCCGCCCCTCTTAGTTACTGTTGCTTTGTCTGACAAGCCATGGCGCCGTCAAGCCACACGCAGTATAAAATACATTCCAGAGCAAAGAGGACACTGACAACACGTCGACAGACAAGACAGAGCAGGTTACTTATGATATTAAACAAAGTCCCAACTTTCTAAAAATAAAATTAGAAATTCAAACAATAAAAACCGTTTTGTGGCTCTTTAATGTGTTGTGACAGATTGCTGTAGTGCCTCAGGTCAAGCGTCTCATGAACCGATCATCTCTTCCTACTAGTTAATTTATAGCATCAAATAAACATGAATGAACATGGGAAGGAATGTTGTTTAAAATGTGGAAAGACGTAAATACACACCATTTTTCAAGTTCAATCCCACTGAGGTTAATCTTCTAACTCCTGACTGCTTTGTCGGACAAAATGGCGGATCCGGCGTTATGATTGGTTAAATCGCTTCTCAATCAAACTCCCGGCAAAGGGTCAGTTCCAGCCGCTGAATTTGGCATCTCTGCCGGGTTTGTGCTTTTTTTTTCGGGATTATTTAATACAATTATAAAATAATAATATGTACAATTATAAAATAATATGGCTTGCTGCGTTAATGGTCGAGACAGATGTGCGTCTGTGTAGATGTACACGCATTGGAAGATAAACAGAACACATGTTGTTGGATCGTGGCATTGGCTAAATGTTTTGTTCCTGAGATTTACTACAATGACAATGGCTAGAGGATATAAAACTCCGACAGCACTGCTTGAATATTATAACTAAAACTGCTGCATTTTGAAAAATTATACTTTGGACAAAGGCTTGTGAGATATATACGATCATATACAGTTTTACAGCATAAACGCTGCTCAGGTTGCATAATTTCTTGAAGAACGATGATGGAGAGCAGATCATTCAGAAGAAATGTGATGCAAACAATGGATAATGTATCAATATTTCATGGATTTAACGCTTTTGTGGACAAAAAGTACTGTTTTTTGTTTTTCAATGGACACTCATGGACATTTTATCCATGTGCCACGGATGCATCTCACGATCACTATTTCATTATAAAGGTATGAAGTCCTGTTTGATTTTTCATGTTGTTATTTGCACACCTGACACAAATTACAATTACTGGTGCTGGAGCATCTATATTGTAAAAAAGACACCGCAGATTGACAGTAAACCTTTAGAATTTTCAAATGATATAACTTATCTTTATTAATATTTTAGATAGTATCTTAGATAGACAGATAGCTCCTTTGCCTGCTAACATGATCACGTCATGCTAGCCGGGCGTGGTTTCAGTAACCAACCATGTCAGTTCCATGGTTCCAACCAGTTGTCCCGCCTCTTTGCCCATTTTCAGACGTGCGGTGACGCGCTGCTATAGCAGCTGCCTCATTTTCGCTTCAAAAATGCTCTTCAGAAATCTACAGGTGACGTCACGGACACTACGTCCATATTTTTTTTTTTTTTTTTTTTTAATAAATACAGTCTATGGTCCCAAACCGACGAGCTCCAGCAGCATTATACCTTCAACGAAGAGTGTTCCTCAGAATTCTCTTACGTTTTCAAGTTACACCAGGATCCTCTACCTCTGGTTCCTCTTCCACACATAACGGGAATTTGAGCATTCTCGGGGTCCTCTTGGAAATTTGTTCAGGCGCAGCCATTAAAACCCGCTCCTCCTGCCCTCGGCTAGGCGTCCGCGCACCCCAGCTTAGCCGCTTTCATCCAGTCAAGTGATTTGCCGCAGCGAACTTCCAATTTCCATGAAAGACAAAATCCCAGCTCTTTTTTTCCTCGATTCGCAAACTAGCCTATTGATCCATCGCTACTCGCGCTTCCTGTCTCTTAAAAGCATTTTAACCTGATGATTTTAATGATTTCATGTTAAAAGGTAAAGCTATGATAGACCTCATGGGCCGCTCGTTGCGTTCTGTCTTCCGGGTTGTATTTCCAAACACTGTCAATACAATTTCTTCCTGCCTTTTGTCCGTCATGTTTATTCTGATGTCTCAAGAGATTTTGCGAGATTTCCCGTGTTCACAGTCGGGACTCGGGCTGAAAATCTGTTTGTGTGTGGTGTGCTGTTTGTCACATCATGGCACACCACACACTATAGAAGCTAAACGGTTAAATCTAGGATTTTTTGTCCTCGTGTGTGTGGTCTCTCACACTTTGAAAATCTTATAAGTTTTCAAAAATCTTTTAGTGTGTACCCAGCATAAGTCTATTAGTGACATAAGTACTAACTGTTTTTCTTTTCATGCCATGAAAATATGAGCATTTTTTATACATCAGCAAATTTAAAGCTGTTGTTAAACATTTGGTCATATTCTCTATATTCACTGTAAAGCTAAGATTCTAAGTCTTAAAATGACACCCCCTCTTTTGCAGTTTCAAACAGGTGGCAATGATTCTTTTAGATATACAAAGATGGTGCACTCATATTATTTCTAATGGTAGAAATTGCAATGGCATATTAATAAAAAACAATTGGTAAAGTCATTGTGTCACTGCAGCTGCCAAGCTCCAGTTGCTATACAAAAAGACAGTGTCCTGAGAAGCGTGAACTGCATTTGCTCATTGGCTCATCCAGCCCAAAATAAGCTTTTTAACACTATTTGGGCATAAGAAACAATATTTTTGAGATAGTTCATAGCAGATTTTTTGCCGAATTTAATTGTGTTATTTAAATATGCTTGCAGTTTTGCAGTTTCGTGATTTTCCTCATTCAAATATATAGGACTTCTTCTTAGATGTCCAAGATATGGCTGCCAAATGTGAACAGAATTTCCTTGACCGAGTCTTCACTCCTACCCACTGCTGATTTACTTGACCTCGCCCAAACACACCCATCTCCGCTCCTCTCCATTTTCCTCTTGCCTTCTTCCCAGCCATCTCCGGAGTGGCCCTGAGTGTGAGGCTGCCACCGCAACAAGGAACAGAGCAGGCTCCTCCTTTCTTCCTATAACTTTCATTTCAGTAGCACTAAACCTAGCATGAGGCTGTCTCCGCAAACAGTGCCTGCCTCTGCTCTACCCTTCACTAGCTATCCACTACCTACATTAACTCAAATGCCATCTTACACCACCTTTACAGCTGCCCTAGTACCAGATCCTTCTAAAAGAGAACCGATAGCATCTCGGCTGGTGGTCTGAGTACGGATTGCTTTCAGCAACAGGTACATTTCACTAAAATGTTCATCGTGAACGCAAATCGCTCTCGTGACATTTTTCCATTTGCTAATTCCAACTGGTTTGGTCATCAGATGCTTCTGTACAAATCTTAATCGTCATGGCTGCTGCTTCTGACAGATTCTGACAAATTGTCCGTTTATGTCATACATGTGCCAGCCACATCCAAACTGCAAGAGAGAGCCTCTCATGTTAATTTCGTGTTAAGTCCACAAGATAATATTTATTGATGATCTTAAACCTCTGTGTGAATATTTCCATGCTGATGTCACCATTGCTTTGTGCAATAAATTAACATGATTCAAGGAAAACAATCCAAAATAAATGTGACTAATTATAATAATTTGTGATGATCTCTTTTAAACTGTATATACAAAAACAGCATGAGTAAATCAGTGCTACCGGATCGTTCTATTTCTAAAGATGGACTGCTCCGTTCAGGCTAAGTAAATCACATCTGCACTACAAGCTGGCCGCATGCTGCAATGCTACAAAAGTTCAGCTCTTGATTGGAATCTAAAAATCTTCATAATGCCATATCTACACCACCAGTGCGTTCATTTTTAACAAACACGTTTGACAAGACAGACAGCAGCAGTACAACATCTAATGCTATGAAGAAATATACTTAAAGCGGCCTGTATCATCATTACCTGATATCTCACCTGTTACATTACCGTTACATGCACAGCTTTTTGAAATACATTACTTGGACACAGTGACCTTTGATAACAGATCGCACTAAATTGTAATGTAGATACATGAATTTCTGTAAAGCTGCTTTGAAACAATATGTATTGTGAAAAGCGCTACACAAATAAATGTGAATTGAATTGAATTTTACTACCACAGCATGTATTTTGGCTTGCGCTCTTGCAACCGCTTTCAGATTAAATTTTATTCCCCACTGCCGCAGCAGTGATTCCAGCCACAGCTCTCTCAACAGCCTTCAGACTAAAACTTTATTCCCCACTGCCGCAACAGTGATTTCGGCCACATCTCTCTCAACAGCCTTCAGACTAAACCTTTATTCCCCATTGCAGCAGCAGTGATTTCGGGATTAAAAGAATTAAATCCTTTAAGTCTTCTGTACTTATATTGCTGAACTACTCTTAGTTGACTGCCCAGATTGCTGTCCTTGTAAATATCTTTTTGGGGGTTTAATTTGGAGCTTGAGCCTATTTCGAGGACAGCAAGCCAAGTTTGTTTTACCATTAACCATTCAGACTGAATAGGCAGGTGAACTTGTGTATGTAATAGTAGGTTTGTAGGTTCAGGAGGAGCCTAAACATTCAGTCCTGTCAATCATCATTACGAGCGTATATAAGCAGCAGTCACTGCGTCATCCCAGCAACAATTCTTCCAGCATCCCTCCTCCTCCCCATCTCCCCATCTCCTCCTCTATTTCACTTATTCTCCCTCTATGCAGTACTGTTATAGGGGGTTTAACTTGGGGCTCGAGCCGAGCCTGGGGTTCGAGCTTCTTTCGAGGACAGCAAGCCAAGTTTGTTTTACCATTAACCATTCAGACTGAATGGGCAGGCGAACTTGTGAATAGCATCAAAAAAACTAACTAAAATCAAACTTATTGGGAAAACGAACGCGTGAACAAATGTCAGCATGATGAGAAGTACCTAAATGACAGAAACCATCTTTGGAAAAAAATTATTTAAAATGTAATTACATGAAGAGCAGGGTTTAAGAAACAGGCCTGGCATGGAGCGAGCGTTTTCAATTCATTTCTATGGATGGTGCACGGTAAATTGTGGGATTGACAGTGGAGCAGAGAAAGAGTGGAGAGCAGCCGAGAATGTCAAAAGGTTGTGCATTTTTTGATTTATTATTATTCTGCAAATATCAAGCAAAAAACAGGAGCGGCAGCCAATCAGTGGGACGTTCATGTGGTGACGTCTGTCTTGAGCATTTAAAAATATGCAGATAGTGCCGGAGTTTATGCTGGATTTGTGTAAATCATTATTGTAACCCAGGTAATCAGGTTACCAGCTAAAAGATTAAAAATTATTTAAAAATTCAGTTGAAGAAAGCTAAGAAAAGGAAAAAAGGGAGGAAAGTTCCAGAAGGAAAACTGTTTCGTCCAATCGTGGTTCTCATTTCAATCGCTGACTCTCCTAAGAGCCAATGTTAGCAGCCCTTTCATAACTCCCGCCCACAGACTGCGCCGGCGCTGCTGCACTGTCAGCGTGAGCAGAGAGAGAGGAAGCAGCTGCACAGAGCGATGTTCAGAGACCTTCTGTGAGAAAGCTTTAATATAGAGAGAAAAGAGATTAAATACAATAAATAGATCAGATTTCTGAACGGATGCGACCACTTGAAGCTGTCACCGGGGTGAGAAGACGACGAGGCAGGGATTTATAATAGAAGCTGGTAACTTTGAAATAGAAGCTGATGCAATCCAACGGAGAATCGGAGTGCTGCGAATGAGCTTGTTTGAATATATGTGAAGTTATTGCCTTGGCTGGGTTTTTTTGTTTCTATATGTTTCTTTCTACGTGATCTCCTGCGAGAGTTTCCTGTTTTGTGCCATATTTAATACCTTTGGAGAGGAATCGTCTTTGTATTGGACGCGATTAAATGTGCACAGTGGCGAGCTGCCCACGGACCTGTTTCCAGTTTGAACTGTGCTTAGAAATCATCAGCTGGAAGGAGAATTCCAATTTTTCTTGTTTTTGGACACAAAAGACTTTTATTAGTCGAACTCGTTTGATATTTTTGCTTCCAAAAAGGAGAGATTATCTTTTGAACCTGAACTGATTGAAAGAGTTCAACCACTCTTTGAACTGAATCATTTGATTCACGAACTTTGGTCAACTGAGTCGTTTGATCCATGAACTTTGTTCAACTGAATCAATTAATTGATTTATGCATTTTCAACTCATATTGTTGAATATACTTAAAATCACATGGGTAGCATGTTTGGTATATACAGACTCCAACTTTCATTTCCAATTTGGTAATTTATGTTACATGTTACTAACTCTGTGACACATTAGTATTTTAAGAATCTAGAAGGTTCTTCTCTCAAACATCCAATCCAATGTCTTATGCTAATATTTTGCTACAGGACAAAGACTCATAAAGGTTTCCCTCCGAGGGGAAAACTCCTTATTGGTTCAGTCACCCCAAGAGGGTGTGACATCTTCACCCTTTAAAATCACTGATCACAAGATCAAACCCACCCTCTTCTCTTTTACTGAGAAATGCTGATGTGAAGATGATGCTAAGAAGCTAGAAGCTTCTAAGGAACCCCAAGCTTGTGCCAGGCTTCGGCCTAGACCTTCCATTCACCAAAGATCCCCTGAATCCAACTGGTTCTCTTTCATCAAGACAACATCAGCAAGGATCAACTGGAACCTCCACAGATTGCATCAGGACAGTTTTAATTCAAATGGGTGAGACATGCAAGTATCAAACTTAGTCTCATTCTGTGATACAATAAGTATCCTTACCCCTTTTAAAGAATGGCATGTTAGAACTAAACTGATGGTTTGCTCAAGGCTGTTGATCTGCTGAATTTCAAAGAATGCTGTAACTTCTTGTCTTCCTGTATTCTGCTTCAGCTCTCTCTTTCCCTTGGTAAACTGTATGCATGTATGTGTGTGAATGTTAGAGTAGTTAAGTGTTTAGTCCAGTTAATAAAGTCTTGTTCATGTCAAGTTGTCCATGTTTCATGCTCATACTGGAGTCCCTATTCATGCAGATTCTGACTACATGCTCTGAGTAGTACTGTACATATTATTTCCCATAACCTGGAAATGAACATTTCTTAGAATTAATAACAATTAACACCGAGTGTTCATTGGCCAAACAGGTTAATTGATTGTAATATTAATTTTATTACATTAAGTTAATTTTATGAACTGATCCAAATATTTATAATTAATTATAACTAGTTATGATTAATTATCATATTTATTTTGAGCTAATTTGCTACAAGAGCGAAATTCAGTACTTGTCATGGACTAGGGTAGCCTAGTTTTTAAGATTTAAGATAAGATATTTTAGTATATCAAATTAAGCTAAGCTCAGAAACTAGATGAAATAACATTTATTATCTAGTTTCAAGTAATGAAGATTTTTTATGGTTTTAGGTTTAGTTAACTATAATAACCCTGATACTTATAAAATCTATATTGAATAATGTGTCAAATACTGTTCTAAGTCTTTCCTTCCTGTGGCAGAAGCTATAATTAAATACAGTATATTGTGTCAACAAAATAACAATAATGACCAGGAAAAAAAAACTTAGGCTAATAATGCATGATTTTTAACTATAAACGAGCCCAAAATACACAGCGACTCTTATTTTGAAATGTCTTCACTGTAGCCTACTGTAGCAGGTGAGGGAGATAAAATATGCTTTCTTACAACCGTCTAAAACATATTACCATATAAACATTGCATAGTAAACATTGTCAGAAGTCATCAACATTAGTTCATAAGCTATTGCTTGACATAAATGTGCGCTGTTCATTGATTGTGACCCACTCTGGAGCAGTCTGAAGGGCTCGTTTTGCCACACGTTTTGTTTACAATTCAAATGTGCGGATCTTCTACACAAGACATTAGTCCTGACCGGATATCTTTCCATAACATCCCTCTGTATCATTTTCGTCTCGTTTTTATTCGTTGACGAAAATGAGAGTCGATTTTCTCGTCTCGTTTTCGTCTGTGAAAAAATGTCATTGACGAAAATTATGACAAATTATTCGTCAACGAAATTAACAAAAAACAAAAAGCGCTATATAAATAAAGGTGACTTGACCTGACACCCTTGTTCTGAGTTTCTGACCTGACAAGGGGAGAACAACAGCACGACCAAGGTTATACTCTTGCAAGTTAACCTTTTTCCACACGGACCATCAAGCAGCCCAACTGCTTCTGCAGAGGACTTTGGCTCCAGCGGTTAGTGCCTGACCTGCACGACTCAAGTACCTCTGACCTACAGAAGATCCTGCGGATAGACCACCGTCTGACCTACAGTTTTCTGGATTACACAAAGACAAGCAGCGAACCCCCAGCACTAGGTGCAGCTCTGCAACTGTTGGAAAGCCATCCAGTCTCTCCCACTGCAAACGGAAAGATGCCAGTGGAAGACGTCTCCTGTTGCCGGACTGATTACCCAACCAAGTGAAACGTAAATATAAACTAACCACACCTTTTCCCAAAGGCCTTGGCATTAGGTTGTTGCTAAATTAGATTATTTGTGTTGAGCCTGTTAATCTAGGACCAGCGTTTAACAGATAGGTACACTAGACACGTTATATGTATTCATAGTAAATTCTTATTTACCATTTCATACCAGCATCCAGAAAGACCACAATTGACTTACCCATAGACTGCTAATTACCCATTCATTGCTTCATCCAATCTGTTGCTCAGCTACATGGCATTCATTCAGTTAAAGTCCATTTGTGTAGTAGTTTGTAGCTGTGATTATTGATTCAATCTTCTTAGTAGTTTAGTCATTTCCTCTTTGTAGTTTAGTCATTTTCCTTATTAGTATTTAGTGAGTGTCATTTTACTCTTTTTGTTAATAAATTCATTTTGATTGCAAACTGTGTTATTCTTGTGTTGATAATCAGAGGCTCTACAAGCTCACCAGAATCTCACATATCCTTCAGATTGGTCAGAAGGTAAACTCTCTCCAATTTTTATAATTCTAATTCTTTATGATCAAGGTTAAAGTTCTTGACAGGTGCCCCGAGGAACAGAGGGAGGTGCCATCTTATACCCACACCCACAGTAAGTGACGTGTGGGCTCTATTATTATTTGGTACATTGCAATACCAAAACCCACAACAACAATGTGATTTATGCACTAAATCCAGCATAAATGCCGGCACTACCTGCATATTTTTAAACGCTCTAGACAGATGTCACTACCCGAAGTGACATCGCTTGATATTTGCATTGTCGTGAACTGTCCTACTTTACACCTGGTCACTTCATGCGTTTTTACTGATCAGACCTGATTTATTAAAACGATTCCAATAGCACTTGGCCACATGAATGTGTCTCCGCAAAACGAATATAAATCCGATCTTCAATTCCAGCGCTATTGCAGATTTAATAGAGTTCACTTCACTGAAAGCAACAAATATGAGCTGCATTTTATTGATCATCAGCTAATTTCAAAATCAAAGGCAACAGCACTGGTAAGATCATTAAGTCTCATTACTTTTAATGATGATTGTGTGTTGAGCGTCTGAGACTTCATTTTGTGCAGCTGCGGCGATGCATGATGCAGTAGCACTGTCATATCTGGCTATAACATGTTATTTAGCCTGTAACATGATCTCTCACGTTTATTTTTTAGCATTTTTGGGAGGAGCAAAATTTACATATGTGGTTTCAACAACCAGATGCATTGTTCAGTTTCGTCTGGAATGCATCTCAGACCACCTCCTGAAGTGGTTTGAGTGATTGCATTTGTGTATGCATTTCGAAGATAGCTATAATCAGATAAAACACATTTAGTGAACAGGTGTAAACAGGCCCTTTGAAGTTCTCGGACGCTCTCTGCGCTTTCTCCGGTCCGCTGTCAATCCAACAATTCACCACGCGAGTGTGAAGCTCAACCTCCATAGGAATGAATTGAAAACGCTCGCTCCGCGCCAGTGGGCACGCACAGTTAAGGCCCGTTCACACCAAGAACGATAACTATATTTACGTCCACACCAACAAACATTAACAGTCTGTTTATCCTAAGCTCGCACTGCGGTTTCAAAGTGTCTACATGTTTTTGATGTTCTTGTTGGATTTACATGGATGTCCTCTGCATGCTATGTTCCGAGAGAATAGCTAGTGTAATCGATCTAATTTAACAGTGAATTTAGCTGACGAAGTCAATCTAGTGCCTAGCATAATGCTCTCATCGTTAATACTTCTCACCGAGGGTATGACAGATTGTTTTCCGTATATCCATTTTCTTTAAAGTATCACTGAAAAGGGGGTTTGACTTGTCAAACAGTGGTGGCTTTTTCTGGACCTCAGCAATTAACTTCTCCGCAATGTTGTCTGCCATTTTAAATGCTGAGCCCTAAAATTAGAATGGATTCTGATTATCTGTCAGTGTTTTATCGTTCAAATAATCGTTCTGAAAGTGATCCCAACGATATTGTTTCCCTATATCATTATAGCTGTGGTGTGGACAGTGCTATTCTTTTATATTTAGAATGATTTTTAGAACTATATCTTTGTCATTGTTTTTATAGCTATCGTTCTTGGTGTGAACAGGTGTGTTTAAGAATGTGGTATTTAATGATTAAATAATGAGTGGGTCAAACTTTATATTAGGTGTCTTTAACTACTGTGTGCTTACATCAGAAAAAATTGTTAGGTACAATGTACTTTTTGTATTCGTTGTATTGCAAAACGCTTTATTGAGGTGGAATAGGGGTTTGGTGGTATAGTTAGGTTTAAGGGTGAGTTAAAGAATAAGGGAAGGTAATTATAAATGTAATTACAGAAATTAATAACAGCTGTAACTACATGCAGGTTTTTTTTTTTAATACAAGTCCAATGTAAAAACTCATGTACACAACAAGTGCATTGCCTCAAATGATTAATTTAAATTTTAGTACATAGTAGTTAAAAACACTTAAAATAAAGTGGGACAAATGAGGGTTTATAATTTGGGGGAACTACAATATGGTCACGATTCGATACATATCACGATACTGAACTCTTGATACAATATTATTGCGATACTCCAAGACATATGGTAAAAGGTTAACAAAAAATATACTGTTGATTAAAATATTAAATTTGGGATTACATAGGTGTGGAAATGAATAGGTTTGCACTTGGTGCTGGTAACCCAATGAACAGGACAATGGTGACACCAACATTCATGATTCTGAAGCTGAAAATACAGAATTATTTTAGACGAATATGCTCTCTGTCACTGACTAGATATATTTAAATAATGTTGGTAACATAAAACTTTTTACTGGTAACATAAGACATTTAGCATTAGCAGAACCCACAAATATTCTCCCATTGCATTATTATACATTATATTTAACATATGTTAATGATATATGAATAAATGATATTTAGCAGCACAGTTGAGCTGAGCTAAAACTGTTCAACTTTCATATAAAGAGGGTACAAAAGATACAAAATGGCTTTTATTAATAAAATAATTCACCATACATAGATGTATGTACGTTAAATAACAAGACTCCATTTTGATAATAAAGGTTTTTGTCATGAAACTATTTTTTCAACATAAAGAGAACATCACAGTGTATGTAGATTAGTGACAAATACACACGTCAAAAACATACACATTTAAAAGCAGACCTTTTTCTTTTCTTTTTTTTTTTTTTTTTTTTTTGCAGGAATAAAATTCAGGTACACTTGACTGGTTAAAAGGCCTTTTGTTTCACTGCTTTCTCCAGACAGTACTTCAGTAAAGGAATAAACCATCAGCTATCAGTTGCAGTGCAGTACAGATTCGTTTCCATTGTAATGTCCAAGATGTCTGGCACACTCCTGTAGTTTAGCCCTTACGAATAGTAACAAATATCAGTAGAACACATCATTTAGAAGCTACAACACACAAAAATGATGCTAAAGAATGTCTTTCTTCCCCTCAATAAATAGAAACATAGTTTGACTGTTGGCACAGGTGTGGATGTGCACTCGTTTTAGTTGGGGGCTCTTGGAAAAGGCATGTCACTGTCAGGGACAAACACATCATTGCGTCTGTCAGTTTGAGTTGGGTACCAAAACCAGAGCTGATGAAATCCACACACTGTCCTAATCGGCTGTTTCCAGTGATAAGTAATTTGCTTACACTGAAAGGGAAAAAAACTGCTAAAAAATTCTTCTGATATGTCAGCGTTCTTTTTAAATATCTCAAAACGACGAGGCAAAAATCTCAATTATGCTTGCGGTAGCTCTGGTAACATTATGGAGATGGCTTTCTCTGGTTCTGAAACTGCGAACTGGACTGTGAACTGCAACATGCACTAAAGCTTTGTTTGGAATGCATGTAATGCACATGCAAATTAATATTTGAATCAGATTGCAACATTTAAGGTTCATTAAACAGCTTTTAGAATCTGAAATCAGTTTAAAGCACCGATATGAACTTTCACTTGGTCAGGTTTCAACATAATGTAACCTTACATACATAATTAGTGCACAATGTAAATGCACTCTATTTTCTTTAAATAACGGGATCTCTTCAGATGGCATACCAAATATAACTTTTTTTTTCTTTCTTTCTTTCACTTGACAGATATATGATGAAGAGAGAAATAATTGGCGAGGGAGTCTCAGAAGCACAGTTCTCAGCTTTTCAATCATTTTATAACCATATTTGAAATGCTTTAATATGTAGGCTAGATGAGCCAGTTAAAGCACTGATGGATATAGAGCAGACCTCTCTCCAGATCTGTAGTTATACTGTAAAGGTGCTTGATGATTAATAGAACAGAGTTGCAGTATTGACACTACAGAACAATATAAACTATCCAGTTCCAGTGGTGACACTGTAAATCTCTCTCTAGAGGAGACAGTCTTTGCTCCAGGTCAGCTGCTGTTGTTTCAGTCTGAGTAGTTTGTCACAGTCAGACATTCAATAACAAACTGAATCCTAAGGGCTGTGACACATTAGAAAAGAAGACAGACATCAGAAACATGGACCATCACATCTGGGGACATTGATATAACTGAGCTCCAAACGTCTGAGATCATAATGAAAATATGGGATTTAAATCCAATTTTCTTTATAAGGTTCTAAAATAAAGTTTTCTTTGTTGTTTTTTTTACTTTTGAAAAAGCATTTAATCAAGCTCCAAAAATGGCTCGTTTGGATATTGAGATTTGTGACGTCACACGGGCAAATATATTTCATAAGCGCTGGCCCCAACCACTGGTATTCAGTCGCTTAATGGTTGACACTTGCCTATACCGGATGCAAGCATCGCATCAAAAGCAAATAAAACCCATTATAAACACCGACGCTGTCTACAGTGGATACAGCATACAGATGTCCGGTCACTTTCTGATGTACTGCACACACTTGAGTCTGCAGACGAGAACAAATGAAAGCGTAAACGGAAACATGATCGGTCCTGTTTAAACATCTCATTTCTGTAGAGACTTCAGAAGGATACCAGCATCAGAAATGAGTGGATGGTTTATTTTTTAAAGCATCGTGGATCGCATCGGAGGATTATAAACTTGTTTGGAGAAATTTACTGAAGATTGTTTTGTAAACGAGGCACAATGTAATGAAGAGCTTGCAAAGAAACTTTTGTTGACAGATGAATCAGACAGCTGTATTGGATCTGACAGCAGCTATATCGCAAACCACAAGTAAACGATCTCATAATGCTTTGCCTGTAAATGATGGTTTTATATGGATGAGGTTTTCAAACACTTGCCGTTGATACTGTTTCCTATGCAATGACGTTAGCCAATCATAACATTGGTCGTTTACTGACAAGCCTTAAAGGAGCCACCCCTTAAAAATGGGTCATTTCAGAGAGAGGATGAGAATGAGGGTTGAGAATAATCTTTTTTCTCAGATATATTTGTTTTTTTGTGTGTGTATGCAAAAAAACTTTAAAATGATAAGTGGACATCAAGGAACAATAAAATAATACAGTATTTTAAATAATTTTGTGTAGATGTTAGAAAGAAAGAGCGTAATGGTCATGTAGTAACAGGGTGTGTCCATTAAAAGTGCCTCCTTCAAAGTGGCATTTATTTGAAAGAATATAGCTTATTTATTAGTTATAATAAATAATTATTAGTTATGTTTATTAGTTTTTATATTTTAAAACAATATGACATAAAAGTGCAATACATTTTGAGGTGAGCCTGCCTAAATACTATTGGGGTCAATGTATAGTATGTGTATCGAGATATCTGTGGGAGTCATTTTGGTTTCAGGTATGAAACTGAAGTTAACTTAGCTGTGGGTTGGCCAGTACTGCTATAATGTAACATGTTAGAAAACATGCCTTATAAATGATGAAAAGTGGGATAATTTTTTTTTATCATTGGCTGTGTATATGGTTTTATGATTGATTTTCTTTCTGTTATGGGTTCATAAATTTGCCTTTACTTCATGTGTGTTCCTGAGCAGTCTAAAACAATCATCTCAATCATTAAAAAATAAATAAATAATAAAACGCAAGAAGTCCTGATACATTCAAGCACCCATTAACAGTTTCTTTGTGTACCCTGTTCCACAGTGGTGTATTCATCTGATGTGCCTTATAATTTTAGATTGTTCCTCTGGGCTGTTTTACAGAAGAGTGATCATTGAAGTTTTAACTAATGCTGCCCAAGATTACTATTTTATTGTTCTACAGGATCTTCATGTAGGTTTCTCATACGTGGTTCAGTTCATTGTTCAGCATTTCCAGAGACACACTGACGGCTCTTAGCTTTAATTCATGTGCTAAAGCTTGACAAGGCCACTACTCCAGTTTATTAGTTTATTTCCACAGATTTGTAGTGAAAGAGTTTTTTTTTTTTTTTTTCTTTTCACAGTTTAATCCTGAAAATGTTAGAAGGTGTCCACAATATCAAAGAAGGTCTTCACAAATAGTGGGCCACGCTAGACATCATCTTAATACATGAATATGTTGTTTGCAGTTCATTGGCCTGTAAACATTTCTCCCAAATATTTTGACAAAGATGTCTATAGTAGAGTGTCAGTGGTCACTGTAATCTTGTCTCCGTGACTGCTGATTCCACTGGAGCTGTGATACAACTGATCCCGTTGACAAAGGAAGTGCCGGTTCAGAATCTTCCTAAAAGTCACTCTGAACTCCCGAATACGGTAGGCATAGATAATGGGATTAACGGCGGAGTTGGCGTGCGAGAGGATGATGGCAATGTTCATGATAAAACTGGGTTTCTCCAGCTCGCTGTAGAAGAGAGTGAGGCAATTCAAGATGTGCACAGGCAACCAACAAAGAGCGAACAGGCCCACGATGATGGAGAGTGATTTAGCAGCACGTATTTCCCTTTGCAGCAGGCCATGGTGGTGATTCTCGCCATTACTCACGCTGCATTTGAGCTCAATCTGACGTAGCTGTTTACGTGCTACTGTGAAGATCTTGATGTAAATGCCCAGCATGATGAGCAGAGGTGGCAGCACGCAACCGAAGAAGTTGAAGTACACCATGTAGCTCATGTCCACTACGTTCTCGAAGAAGCACTTGAGGCAGCAGCTTTGCAGGAAGCCTGTTTCCATGTCAGCAGCATCACTGCTGTTGCCAGTCTGTATAGAGCTGCTTTCGTTTTTGGAACAGGACAAGTCTTTACGGTTCCAGCCCACAAATGGGATGAGTCCAATGATAAAGGATAAGATCCATAAAATGGCAATGATCTCTCTTGCCCTTTTCCCTGTGACAAGCTCCTTATACCTGTACAGAGGAGTGAATGTAGAATAAAGATGAATAAATAAACACTTTGCAAATTTTGGCAAAACATTTGGCTGGTGATTGAGTTAACAATATTGCCCACAAATCTGAGAACACTAGTAAAAATGCTTCTATTTTGCATGTATTTGCATTAGTAAAATGTATACAAAAGAGGGTTTTAAATTGGATTAGTGGGATCAAAAAGTCTAGAAGCACACTGAAATCTGGCAATCCATATGTATTGTTCGAAATAAATATACTTACAAAACGAAAAGGCCACTTTGTGGCTGTCAAACATTTGTAGTGAACTATACTCTGCTAGAACACCTGTGAGAACATTAGAACAACTGACTTCACACATCCACTAAAAATCACTGCAACACCAGCTGGTCAAACGTTATTGCTCAGACTCAAAAGAAGTTAGTTCTAACATAAAGCTTGTGAATCATTTGTTTGCAGCCAGTAGCATTATATTTTGTCTATAACGTAATGACATTCATGAATGTTTAAGTGTGATTTGAATGTTCAATTACTTCTCAAGGTCACTGTATATATTTATATATAGTAAATTTGAGAGGGCAAGAGAGAGGAGAAAAGAGCTTCACATAAACACTCAAGTGACTGATGGCTTAAGCTTTCACTTGGAGGCGCTTCATCAGGCATCCTCAGACAGCTCTGATTCTGCTTCTACTGATGGACTGAAGTGAGTAATACACGAGGTGCATTATTCATCGCACCCACCATAACCTTTCTCTGAGAGACCTGGACTGCCACAACCATCAGTGGTGCTGCCCCAGTGACAGATAGAGAGGGGGTTGGGAAAGCACTGAGAAAACACCACATTTTTCTGCAGATAACTACATTATCTTATGCAATCATTGCTGTTACTGTTCCATACACTTAGGACAGTATTGTTATTCTTAAATAAAACTATTAAAAATAGTTTTTGGTAATGGAAATAAAATATAAATATTAGATGAAAAACTTAAAAACCCTAAGTGAAAATTAGAAATGTTAACTTGGCAACTAACTGAAATAAGTTGAAATTGCAGTACTAAAATTACTAACACCAAAACTAAAATTGAAATGAAAACTGAATATATATACACTACCAGTCAAAAGTTTGGATATGGTAAGATTTTTAATGTTTTTAAAAGAAGTTTCGTCTGCTCACCAAGGCTGCATTTATTAATTAAAAATACAGTAAAAACAGTAATATTGTGAAATATTATTACAATGTAAAATAACTGTTTTCTGTTTGAATATATTTTATAAAGTAATTTATTCCTGTGATCAAAGCTGAATTTTCAGCATCATTACTCCAGTCTTCAGTGTCACATGGTCCTTCAGAAATCATTCTAATATGTTGATCTGCTGCTCAAGAAACATTTATTGTGTACATTTGTACAAAATATTTGTGTACAATATTTTTTTTTCAGGATTCTTTGATGAATAGAAAGTTCAAAAGAACAGCATTTATTTGAAATATAATCTTTTGTAACATTATAAATGTCTTTACTGTCACTTTTGATCGATTTAATACATCCTTGCTGAATAAAAGTATTAATTTCTTTATTTTTAAAAAAAAATAAAAATAAAAATTCTTACTGACCCCAAACTTTTGAACGGTAGTGTATAATGTTACAATAGCTTGGTATTTCAGATAAATACTGTTCTTTTGAACTTTCTATTCAACAAGGAATCCTGAAAATAAAAGTACACAACTGTTTTCAACATTGATAATAATCATAAATGTTTCTTGAGGAGCAAATCAGCATATTAGAATGATTTCTGAAGGATCATGTGACACTGAAGACTGGAGTAATGATGCTGAAAATTCAGCTTTGATCACAGGAATAAATTACTTTATAAAATATATTCAAACAGAAAACAGTTATTTTAAATTGTAATAATATTTCACAATATTACTGTTTTTACTGTATTTTTAATTAAATAAATGCAGCCTTGGTGATCAGACGAAACTTCTTTTAAAAACATTAAAAATCTTACCGTGTCCAAACTTTTGACTGGTAGTGTACATATAAAATGAACAATTAATAATATTAATAAAACCTATAATAGTATAATACTATAATAACACTGGCTTTTTGATTTGAACAAACCTCTAACTCTAATTTATCGATCTTTGGTGCATACCTTGTCCTCCAGCATTTGTGCTATTTTATATTGTTATTTACTTAAGACATAAAAGTGCAGCCAAGCAATTGGACTAATGATTTTCATTTAGAAGATAGAACAGGTAAAAAAAAACATCTCATAGACTTACACTGAAGGAGTCATTTAAAGACAAGAATATAATGACAATGATTCGGGGTGGGGTGTTTTGATTTGGGCTAGTAAACACTTAGCAATCATCCAAAACACCCTAAAAAGCACATAGCAACCTCTTTAGCAACTGCAAAGGCAATCCCCTACAACACCCTAGCATTATGAAAAAAACATTTTTAAAAAATCTTGCTTTATTTGATTATTTTTTATTTTATATATTGTTTTTGGGTAAAAGCTCAGGAAAGACTCACTCACATATGTAGTGCATAATTTAAACCATACTCTCTAAAATCTTAGTTCGTTTCAGATTCAAGAATACATGATGTCATTGCATTTAGATCCAAGAGCACATTCTCCTTTTGTTAGACACTTCTTTCAGTTTTAACACTTTTCTCTCTCTTTAGTGCCAGCTTCCCTCTACTCTCAGGGCACATGAATGGAGGGAAGAGTGGATTAGTTGTGGCATGACAACAACCCGCTGGCATCCCAATCGCCCTCTTTCTCTTTCACCCCTGCACACAAATCCCTCCTCTAACCCTTCTGTTCTTCAGCTGCCTTGCTTCCGCTTTAAACCACAGATCTCTGCCAACAGGCTCCAGTGTAAGTGAAAACGGTTTACACAACAGCTCTAATGGAAGAAGGTCTCAGCTGCTTTGCTCTTAACAATGTGAGCAGGTGCATTAAAAGAATACTTCATCCCCAAAAAAGATTATGTTGCCAAAGAAAAAAGGCCATTTAAACTCCAAAGTGTTGCAATCATGACAAAAATTTGATTCCAAACACTCTGTAATGATGTAATTAAAGGTCATTGGTTAAGGAGTTCATCAACCCACTTCGCTGTAACTTATGACCAAGCTCATTTTTTTAGGAAGGGTCATTGAATGCTCAATAAGAACATTAAAATGATCATCCAAAAATTCAAATAAATTATCCAAAATTCTATCATTTACTTACCTTCATGTTGTTCCAAACCTGTATGACTTTTATATTTATATTTTATGCAGAACACAAAAGAAGATATTATTGAAGAAAGCTGGTTGCAAAACTGGCAACCAGTTTTGACCGATATGACCACTGATTTCCATTGTATGTTCCACAGAAGAAAAGAAAGTCATACAGGTTTGGAACAACATGAGGGGGGATTAATTATGACAGAATGTTCGTTTTTGGGTGAACTATCCCTTTAACATATATCCCTGTATTAAAAACACATTGTATGATGTGTGAACACATGCATAACTAAAAGGGAAACTCCTGCCATTAACCAAGTCTTCTTTGATTTAACAGTTAAAACCAATGACTCAGAGGAAAAAGATGCTCCTAACAGTGGAAAGACCATCTGATTCAAGCCCACGCTTACATTTATATAATAGCAGCCTACCGTTTTAGGAAACTTGAAACCTATTTAAATCCTTCAGCCAGAGGACATGCAGCTAAACAGTCGGCACTGAGCTTTTGTGTTTGTGTTGAGATGGAGAGAGAGACAGATGAGAGCGGAGAATGTGTGCGTGAGAGAGAGACTTGGTGGTCCAGTCTGGAGAATGAAAACCGAAGCGGGAATACTGTCTGGCAGCACTGTGAGAAATCTTGTTTCCTCTTGGATCATCTACTAACAGGGATCGTGCCAAAACCCTGTATTTCCAGTAACTACAGCATAACTAGAAACGTTCATCTTGCCCATGAAACAGTGAAAGTAACATGACCACCCACGATCTGATATGAATTGGAGTGCATTGAAAGTGCATTAAAGTCGACTACTGTAAGCATTTCCTTATTCCACACGAGGGGCACCACTACACCCTTTTTCCTGATATTTATCAGAAAAAAATCCTGCACATCCTCTTCAATCACACCTCGGCCCTCCCACTTGCTGTGCTCCTCCTTCACTTTTCCTTGTGGAATCCTCGACTTGCTGTCAGACGATTATTATTATTGTAGCTGAGGAGAGGTAACTACCAGGCTAGCGCTTATCGCTGTGATGATGAGTAGCATGTGAATTTGTATTTAGTTGAATGAGGACATCCTGTTGTCCAGATCTAATTTACTTTAGCATGTTAACTGCTAAAAGAATGCTTGCTTATCTCTTCTAATTATCCATAGTTTGTTGCTTGATTTGGTCATCATCAGAGAAAGCATTTTTGAAATGATTCTTTCATTTAAGGGGGCTAGTTAGTTTGTACACTGTTGAATTTAAGTTTTTTTTTTTTTTTTAAATATATATATTTTCTGGAATTTTAAACATTAGATATGATCAAGTGCCATATAAAATATAAATTTGCATTGATGAAGTTAATGTTGTTAGTAATTGTTTAAAATTACCATGGTAAAACAGAATTCCAATGTATGAAAATAAAACATTGTGGGGCCTTGTGTCCCAGTGATGATCAAACTGTAGAAACACCCCTGTTCCAATACTGTGAATTCAGAGAAACTGCATTTCCACAGGACTCGACAGTACTGGCTGTGGAAGTGAAACCCAGACTATGCATATGCAATTTCATGAGTGGGCTACAGCAATTACTTGCACACTTGCTTTGTGTACCAGTTAATATTTAATGTGTTATTCTTTTATTCTTTCCAATGACTGCCACTTATTCCAAAGAAATAGGATAACACGAGCAACACTGAGCAGTGTAAAAAGATGTCACTTTTTAAAATGCGAGCTTCAGATTTGACAACATTTACATTTTGGCTAGATTAGATTTGGATTTGGCCATTCAAAGAGTTAAAAGGTAAAATGACAAAAAAAAAAAAAAAAAAAAACATTTACCATTACCATTTACCATTACCATTAATTCTGTGCAATGCAACGATAAGGAATTATATATATATATATATATATATATATATATATATATATATATATATATATATTCTTAACTTAATTGTACTTGAATTACCAATTTATCTTCTCTTCGTTGACCATTTTTCCTAATTGTTAAGATTTGTTGTCATTGCACTGTCCTTCATCATCAGTGCCTTCTTTGACAACAAACTGGCTTGCATTCTTTTTAATCGCCCTCCTGAGATTAACAGATTAACACAGATTAAGAAAATCAGACCGATATATCCTTTTCAGGAAGCCGAGTTCAGTAAGGCTGCGTGTGTCATCTTCGTGCTGACCTGAATAAGTCTTTCAGTATTTCAGCTTTGATGAACTAAATGAACTTCGAACGAATTGCAACAGAGGACCGAGCAAATTGATCCCATAGGCTGCTCTATCTCAAAGGTGGTTACTCATTTTAACTGTCATTCAGGAAAGATGATGGTCATTTTGTTGTCTGTCAATACAGATGGATAAACTAAATAATACTAATGAAAATTAGTATTGTAATTAAAATAATGTAGCCTACAGCTGAAAATGCCGAAGACATCGAAGAACAGATTCATGCCATGCTGTCACGCGCGGAATGTTGTGCACGCGCGTGTAAATGCCAAAGCTTGTTTCAAAACAGCTGTGAAACTGTAAATATAGGTAAGGTTTTTTTCCCATTGTAATTTAAGGTAGTAATTAATCATTCAGTGATAATGAACAGGAAATTATAATAAACGAGAAACACTCACCTCAAGGGGATTTTTACAGCCAGATATCTGTCGATGGCAACCGCCAGAAGACTAAATATTGAACTTTGAGTCAATACCAGAACAAAACACGCCAGGAAAAGACATCCATAAAAGTCTGAGCGCAGACCAATGCTTATAGTGATGGCAAAAGGGATGGCAAGACAGCCAACCAGAATATCTGCCACGGCTAGTGACACCAGAAAGTAATTGGTTGCATTCTTGAGAGTGGAGTTGATGGTCACAGCCCAGCACACCAGCACATTACCAGCGATTGACACTACGGCGATCACCAGCTCAATAGCGATGTAGTACAGCGAATCCATTGCTGCACACTTCACAGAGAAACACCTTTTGATAGTAGGCTAGTTAGGATGTCATGAGTCTGTCACTCTGTGTTGCTTGTCCAGTGGTAAAAGATCCAATTTGCAATAATCCACGGATCTCCAAAGTTTGTGATTTGCCAACACGGCCATCTGTTGGTGTAAAAAAACAACAACGTTATTTGCATTCATTCTCTGAAGAGAATTATTCAAAACCATTAGAGGCAGAGGTACATTGAATCCTTTCTGACAGATTCCTAGAAGTTCCCACTGACGAGAAGAAAGTTAGGCTATTACAGAAAGTTACAATAATCTATGTGATTTGGATGAGGAAGTGTGGCGATACTTACCCTTATTTCAGAGCTGTTTTTATTGTTTTACGTTCCTCTTTAAACTGGCTTGCATTTGTGTCCTAAGGTACATGTTGCAGAAGCGGCAGGGAAGTAATATGACTCACCGTAAGCGCTACACATGGCTTTTCAAGCAGCTCGCGGAAAACAGTCAGAGCTCTGGCTGTACATCACAGCTCATGGCCACGCCCCAGCCGCGCGAGCACACACAGACTGAACAGCATCAGCAATTTCTAATAAAAACAACACATTTCCCTTTAGTCCCTTTCCCTTTATGTTCGCTGACAACTATGATAAAGAATAATGACTGAATTGAATGAAGAATAAATCCAGTAAAACTAGATTTGTCTTTCCTGAAAGAAATTATGATAGGAGACCAGGGATGGTAGTAACACTTTTTGTTTCTGCATCAGTAGCCTAACTGATGATTGTTTGCATTAGATCTCTCAAACTTTGATACAAGGTAGCCACATTTGTCTACTATAAATAAAACTGACTTGGACACACAATTTACTACACAATCTCAGATTATAAGGTAATGTCAAATACAAAGAGTTCCGTTGTTACAGCTTACTACTTGGATGAGTTGTAACACTATCTAAGCATAGTAATGTGTGATTTGTGATTTGCTGAAATAAGATCTGGCTCATGTGAAGGTGGCTCAGGTAATTTATTGAAGAACATAGAATAATCATTTTCATATAATCAATTAATATAGTGAACAATTTAAAGTGACAAAAACATTAATGATATTTCTTGTAGGACTTGTAAATGTAACACACACACACACACACACACACACACACAGAGGTTTGTTTTTGTGAATTGTGGGGACATTCCATAAGGTGTAATGGTTTTTATACTGTACAAATCATATTTTCTATTCTCATACACTACACTACGGAGCCCGGCACGTCACCTATAGGAGAAAAAAAACAATCCGTGCCGACGGTTTTGCAATCCGTTCCCTCAGTTTATAAATCGTGCTCACGATTTCTTAAACTGTTCCCTCGGTTTAACAAATCGTGCCCACGGATTAATAAACCGTACCCACGAATTTCCAATCCGTGCGCTCAGATTTTGCAAACCGTACCCTCGGTTTTTAAATCCGTTCCCACAAATTCATAATCCGTGTGCACGCTTTCACAATCCGTTCCCACGGGTTTGAGTTGTTGGTCAAAGTGTGACGCCTCTGTTCAGCTAGGTTGTCATTGGCTGTGACTTTATCGCAGAACTCGCTGTAATTGGACTATTTTTGACCCATATAAAACGGCGCTTTATCTTACAAAGTATGTTTTAGTGTGAATATTACGTTACTCATACATTAAGTTAACTATAAAGTGTTTCTATGTTGTGAGAAATTACTCCTTTACCGAGATCCCAACCCTAACCCTAGCTTCTCTGCCCATTTCAATGAACTACAGCGCCATGTTTCCCGTTCCACTGACAGAATGACAGAGACATATGGGTAATGTAGTTTAAAACGTTTAGTAATTAAATGATAAATGTTAAATAAATAAGATCTTTAATGGACAACTCGATATCTAAATATGTTTATTGTGCAAACATTTATTACATATATGAGAAACAGGCTGGAATTTGATATTTTACTGTGAGCACTTTTAATGCCAGCTTTTCATTTATGTCTGAAAACTGTGCCCAACATTATTTAGTTTAGTTTATTATTTAACATAGCATAAGCAGTTGTCCTGATGATTTTCTCTTTGATACGCTAACCGGACTTTGAGTTACAGCCATTTGAAATGTGCATTTTTTTGCTCTTCCAGGGGCCATTACTGGCTCCTCGGGGGTGGAAGGGCAGTAAAATCTACACAGATGTATTCTCCTCATCATGGATAACAAACTCTCTTGAATCACATTAAAATATTGGAGTATATTATCATTTCCCTCTTTTCTATTCTAACATCATGCTTGTATAGGTTTTGATGGGTATTGTGAGACCATCTGATGAAATATGGAAATATTTGAATGAAAAGTTGTAATACAACAACAATAATAATAATAATAATTGATTGATTGATTAAATAGTAGTTGATTATTTCTTTGCTTTTTTTTTTTTTGTATGAACACCAATAAATATAATGATGAACCTGCAACAACTTGCCTTTATCCAATTTCCAGTGTTGGCAGTAAACAAAAAACTGTTTATAAATGTACACTTCACTATATGCAGTTATATACATTATATATATGCATCATTCAGTAAAATAACAAAGAAACAGTGCCAAACTTTCATCTTCACCCCCTCTTCTTGCTCCTCACATGGCTGACATCAGTAATGTCCATGCTGTCATGTTGAATGCAGCAGTAGATGTACCAGAATGATCAACATGGATCATCTTCAGTTCTGCTTGAAGTGTTTGTAGCAGTATAGCCCACTGCAGCCTCCTGTAATTCACATACCTTCCCTTCATTTCTCTGGAAACTGGCATACTTGTCACAACATGAAAGTATCTGCAACTTTTGGTGCATTGTTGTCCCAAATATCATTAATCAGATCAAAAATATTAATGTCCTAAGTAAAAAAAACATGGTAATTAATTATATGTAGTTTTTTAAATAATGAAATAAACACATAAGAGCCAAGTAAAATTTTATTTACTGTACCAAACACCACGTTCACACCGTATTCACCATACTTTATTGGAAGATACAGCATAACATTGAAAGTAGCATAAAGACAAATGAGACTAAAGATAAATAAAAATGTGTCTTCAAAAATATGTTAACGTCATATTAATCCATTCACAGCTGCTGTGCAAGCCACACAAATGAGTGCCACAGAATCCCATTCAGTCAACTATGATACAGAAAACAGTTTTGATATTGTGTTTAAAATAAAGATTCATTATCACAGCTAAACTGGTTACTTGCTCTTCCCTGTACATGTCTCTATCATGTTCATGTTCTTCTTCTTCTGAACAGTTTGTTCAGTTGTACTCTACAGTGCAACTGATGAACAGAAGATGTGATCACTGATGTGGTGTAGCTTTTTCTCAACCAGAGGAAGAAGTCTTAACATCCCATTGTCAGGCGTCCTCCAGTCATGGTCTAAAAGTAAAACAAAAAAACACAAACAATCCAAATTAAGTAGTTTAATGGACAGCCAGGTCAGCTTATGTTCTGCATGATTTAAAGCAGTGGTGGGCTACTCTGGCCCTCAGCGTCCACGGTCCTGCAGATTCAGCTCCAACCTCAAACCCACCTGTCTATAACTGTCTATAATTAAAAGAACAGGGATACCATGGTCCTTAAACCAGGTACTGGTAGCTTTGGCACTGTGTGCAGGTGCCAAGTCCTGTTGGAAAATGAAATCTGCATCTCCATAAAGTTGGTCAGCAGCAGGAAGCATGAAGTGCTCTAAAACTTCCTGGTATACAGCTGCGTTGACCTTGGACCTCAGAAAACACAGTGGACCAACACCAGCAGATGACATGGCACCCCAAACTATCACTGATTGTGGAAACTTTACACTGGACCTCAAGCAACGTGGATTGTGTGCCTCTCCTCTCTTCCTCCAGACTCTGGGACCCTGATTTCCAAAGGAAATGCAAAATTTACTTTCATCAGAGAACATAACTTTGGACCACTCAGCAGCAGTCCAGTCCTTTTTGTCTTTAGCCCAGGCGAGACGCTTCTGACGCTGTTTGTTGTTCAAGAGTGGCTTGACACAAGGAATGCGACAGCTGAAACCCATGTCTTGCATATGTCTGTGCGTAGTGGTTCTTGAAGCACTGACTCCAGCTGCAGTCCACTCTTTGTGAATCTCCCCCACATTTTTGAATGGGTTTTGTTTCACAATCCTCTTCAGGGTGCGGTTATCCCTATTGCTTGTACACTTTTTTCTACCACATCTTTTCCTTCCCTTCGCCTCTCTATTAATGTGCTTGGACACAGAGCTCTGTGAACAGCCAGCCTCTTTTGCAATGACCTTTTGCGTCTTGCCCTCCTTGTGCAAGGTGTCAATGGTCGTCTTTTGGACAACTGTCAAGTCAGCAGTCTTCCCCATGATTGTGTAGCCTACAGAACTAGACTGAGAGACCATTTGCAGGTGTTTTGAGTTAATTAGCTGATTAGAGTGTGGCACCAGGTGTCTTCAATATTGAACCTTTTCACAATATTCTAATTTTCTGAGATACTGAATTTGGGATTTTCCTTAGTTGTCAGTTATAATCATCAAAATGAAAAGAAGTAAACATTTGAAATATATCAGTCTGTGTGTAATGAATGAATATAATATACAAGTTTCACTTTTTGAATGGAATTAGTGAAATAAATAAACTTTTTGATGATATTCTAATTATATGACCAGCACCTGTATATATAATAATGCAGCAGAGACTGTACTTAGCTAAGTACTGAACAAAAACTGTTTTACCCATATCAACAGCAACCTGTTTTAAAATATCTTTTAGAAAGATCTTTTGAGTTTTTGCCAGTGATGCTTGATATCTTTCAAGACAACATACTCTTCTGTCACTTGTTTCAAAAGCATCATTTGGTCAGAAACCAAGTGATGACCTGTACAATGTAAAATTGTTAAAATACTGCAATTCAAACTTAATGGCAATAATTTAAAATAGGCACAGGACTTACCATACTCATGAAGCAGCCATGGCCATGCATAGTTTCTGCCTCTTGTATTCCTCTGTGGCTGCACATCAGTCTTTTTCCTCTCGAATCTTCTGTTAGTGACTTCTCTTGCTATCTGTCTTAAAACAAAAAAACAATGTTTTTGGTCTGTGCAGTATAAGGCCTTATTTCAAGCCAAAGAACTAACCAGATATTACAGATCATTTAAAGAACATTTACTATTTCATTCCCATTATATGCCACAACTCATTATCTTCCAAAGCTTCCCAGAACCCCAGCATTTACAAAACAATGTAAAGTGTTTTTATTAACTAAATGCTTAACACACATCTGCTTTTATCTAAGAAAAACAGAAGGTGCCGTTTTTAAGAACTTAATAGTCCTTAGAGATCAACATCAAATTCTGTATAACATATTACAGCATCACCTCAACACAAGACATACCAATGGTCTTGCGCACCTTTCTGTCTTCTTTGGGCATGAGATGGCCATGTTCCTTCCTCACCCAAAACAAAGGACTTCGATTAGCTTGGTTTGTTATAAGTCCTTCTCTGCACAGAAAAACAAGAAAGTCTCTACTTACTCTATGTGCAATTACTATTGTTCTTAAAACATACAAATTGAGACAGTTATAAATAAGTTAATTTGCCATACCATTCAGGAGAGCATTTGATGTTTAAATACTGATGTGAATATCTAGAAACTTTACCTGGGAAGGGCTGATCACGGCAAGATTCGCAGCGACTCACTAGTAGCTCTTGTGAGGGTTAGCTCTTTGTTGTTGAGTTTGATATTGTCGAGATCTTAAAAAGAAGTAGTAAGTAATCTGCATCTAATCTTGCAAGACAGAAAGGAAGGTATTTTATTAGATTACATTCAAGTTGTCAATTTATACATAACTGTAGGATTTCCTTCTGTAAAGAGTGCTGCATAACTAAATGTTAAATGCACTTATGTAATAAGTTCACTAATATGCAGGCATTTCCATGATTAAAAGTATGTCTTTAATAGCAAGCTATATTCATATAATTTAAAAAAAAAAAAATAACTTTTCACATGCAAGCAGGACATTATCAGCAGTGTAACTGATTATTACAAAATAATCAAATATCTGATGTCATATGACAAGTCAAATTATCATTTCCTCTCTTGCGTTATGAGGTGCGGAGAGACATCATGTATCATTGGAACATTTTGGGCCTAATTTGTAATAATTTTAAAGAATTCAGTGGAATTAATGTAAACTTTCTGACAGTGTGTGGGACATCCGACTGTCCACGAAGGGCCACAACTGATTTACAAATATGCTGATAAATATGTACAGGAATTGACTTTAATTTTAATTTAAGACTTATAAAATGATTGATAAAGGGTTAAAACCAACACATACTAACCATTGCAAATATTTGTCTTTGCAGCTTTCTGTCTTTTGGTCTTTTCAGCTGAAACAAGAGAAACATTTTTTTTTTTTATATAATATATAGGATTATATATAGGAAAAAAGTACTGATTGACCTTACAGTTTTTGGATTTTACATTATTAGGCATTAAAAGCATGATAAGTGTTGTGGTTACTCTGTATTGACAACAAATATCACATTTAAACTACCAATACTGTGGTAAAAGCATGGTATGTGTTGTTTTTGCCATGCTTCTACTACAAATACCATTTTGAAACTACACTTGTATTACTTTGAACCTGATATGAAAATGATTAACTGATTGAAGGTCTATTACACGTCACGTGACAGTGTTTAATCACCTAGTTTATAAGGTTCTTTAATTTAGAAAGCAATGAAAAGCAAACATTAGAACAGCGTATTTACTTACCAACATATGGCACACATGAACTGATGCCAAATATTGCGATGTGTTTTTTGAGACTTCTTCAGCGTGATTTCAAATTCGCATCTGTTTTTGACGCTAAAGGTTTCCTATTGAAAGCAATGGAGTTCCCAGTTCGTCTATAAAGTGACGCTGAGGGGTACCGTTGGCCATGCTTCAATTTTTGACGCCTCGGGAGTGAGAACCGGGAGTGTAACCTACCCATCACAGGAAACTGTACACATTCTTACTTTCTCAAAAAAACTCATTCCGTATGATTTAATAAGCCTTTTGAAAAATGGGGACATGGGATAATGTCCTTATAAGTCACCCTCTCCTTGTAATACCTATGTCATACCCATGTCATTATACAAATTTGTGTCCTGATATGTCACAAAAACACGCGCGCGCACACACACACACATAAAACTGCAGGGTGTGTTTATGTGAGTGTGTATACTGTATTCCTGTCACATTCAGTCACTAGCTATGTTGCCATCCATCTATTTTTTGTGAATTTTGCGATATCACACAAAAAACGCTGGATGGAAATGCAAAGATACGCATAACTTCTAAACAACGCGCGCGCGCACACACACACACACACACACAACATAGACTATGCACTCAAATGAGGCGGATACCGTTTTTAACTGATAAGAAGACATGCCCTCATTTACTCATGCCCACAAAACTCAATTACCACATAAATCCCTTGATGCACAACAAAAAACTCAAATGACAAAGAATTTGATTGATAACTGGACTCATTGAGAGCTAACTGTTTTAGCATTTAGCAGTTAGCACGAATGCAAAGCATCAAATTTAATTAGAGAAACTTTAGGTTATGTAAGTCCTAATACAAAAAGGACTCCTCCAAAAAAAAAAAAAAAAAAAAAAATTATATATATATATATATATATATATATATATATATAAGTTAATGGAAAAGGGAGAGATAGATAGGCTAAATAATAAATTGCAACAGACATGCAGGTCTTTTGAAGTCTGAACTCATTTTACTTTTTAACAAAGAAAGACCAATCAGTCTTTCTTTGTTAAAAGGTAAAACGAGTTCAGACCGCAAAAGAGTTCAGACCTACATAAATGACTACATTTTTATGGTGACATCATTCTCGCTCTGGAACTGAAAGTCGAATATTCTGTGGTGATTGCTTTCATCTGTGGTTATTGGGAGGAGAAGGTTTTAGATGGGAGAGACTCAAAAGACAGAGGTGACTAATGTGGGGAAAGTGATCGCAGAGCTCTCGGGGACAATGGGCTAGGTGCACAAGATGTATGGAATAACCTTTGTTCCAATAAAAAAGAACGTAAGTTATCAAAAAAACAAACAAACAAACAAACAAAAAAAAAACTAATAAAATATAAATTGAAACTGAATAAAATGTCTTTGAAACTTAAAAAAATAAATCGCAGGCAAAATGTTTGACTTTGTTTTTAATACATTGCGTGTTTTGCAAACTGTTTCTCCTCTTTCCTTCACTGATCTGTACTTACAAATGTGTTTCCAGAGTTTTCATTTATGCTTCTGAAGTTTTCGTTTACAATCCCAGAGTTTTTGTTCGCCTTTCTGGCACAAATCTCTCGTGGGGGCGGGGCTAGCAGTGGTGTGTTCTCATTGGCTACTGAGGTTTTTGATTGACAGCTTCTTGACCTGGAAGTGAAGACATCAATGTTGTGTTTACAATTACTTGTATGGAGATGAGCGTCTGTAAGCGGCTTCTTATTTCATTTTAGTGATATAAAGATAGGAGTTTTGTTTTTGAATTTTATCTGTATTTATCTGCGGCTTCTACTTTGTCAACATTAGGAGCGTGAGTAGCCTATGGAGAAAAAAATGAGATTTTATCATAAAAAAAAAATTAATTTTATTAAAAATGAATCATTTATTTTATCAAGTCATTTATTCATTTATTTATTTTCCTATTATGACATTTATTTACCTATTTATCTATTTATTCATTTATATATTTATTTATTAATTCCTTTATTTATTCATTTTTAATTTCTGCAGGTTTAGTCCTCCATAGGTATAGACCTCAAAGGGCATTTCAGTACATATTCCACACAAAGAATTATCTTGTTGCCATTTTTTATCATTCTGAACATTTTATTTAGTTATTTTATTTAGTTAACATTATCATCTAACATATTAAAGTAGAAATACTTTTTTTTTAACAATCATCAACAGTTTCAATTGTGACTTTTATAAAAACCAGTTGAATGTAAATGAAAACATGAATCAATTCAAATAAATTTAAATTCTTTATTGTCACTACAGCATATATGTATAAGTATCAAAGTGAAAGTGTTGGATGCAATTATGTTGTGACAGTAAAGACCAGAATCCACAAAACACTAACTGCATAGCATTCATGTAATGCACAGTATTCTCATGATATACAGTACATTACTATAAAAATGCATAAATAAATAACATGTATTTTATAAGTATATAAAATACATGTGTAAAATTCATTTTATTACTATTTTTTTTAAACTATAGTGAATAAACTGTATTAATGAATGAAATGTTCATGGTGTCTGAATAAATTTTGGTTTGACTGTTGATGCAAAAACTTGAGAAAATGAGATCCAGGCAGTCCAGCAATGATTATGTCAGAGGTCAAATTTGAATAAGGAATAACAAATTTATTAATTAAAAATTATATTACAAATAAATTAAGTAATTAATAGTTAATAACAAAATCTAGAGTATTGTATTTAATAGATGAAGATGAAGATCAGAATATAGAGAACAAAATTAAGACATTTGCAGAATGAAATGAGAGGTAGAAGAGAAGAAGCAGAAGCAGAAGAGATGCAAGAAGCAAAAAGAGCAAAGAAAAGCAAAGGAAAAGCTATGGAAAGCTAAGCTATCAAAGACCCAGTCCATTTTATACCATTAGCATAGGGAAACTTACATCCCACTCAAACTTATGTTTTGGTCTAATAAGAAAAGGTCAAACAGATTTATCCATTATGTCATAGACTGGTCAAATGTCAAAAATAGATGAAAATAGATATAGGGGTTGTTTTGACACCCTTTAGGGAATTTTGCAGATCTTACATTATCACATGTTAGCAGAAATAGAAATGGACATATTTTGATACAAAGGTATATCGAGTTCAAATGAGCAACTAATTCCGAAAACACCATCGCTTCTGCAGTACTTGGCAGGCGTCCAATATCTAACCACAAACGTGTCAACATGACCTGTCACATTGGAACACTTTGAAGAATAATTAGCAAGCATACATACTTTTAAAGATAAAAGAAGAATAACCATAAAGGAGTACAATAAAGAGTAAATACTTGAAAATATGATGAGGATTAATATATAGGAGTGCATGAATATATGAAATCAAAGATAATGTTGAGAAATCATAAGCCATAAATGATAAAATGATTAACATGAATTATGAATACAATATATGAATGAATATTGACCATTTTGGATCCACCACTGTATATGACTTACTTTCTTCACATACAGTAAGCACAAATATCTTTAAGAAAATAGACCATCTCTGTGAGTCCATAAGTGGACTGTAACCCATACACGTATGACAGTTGGTGGGAAATGATTGTTAATAATTATTTAAAACAGTTTACATTATTAGTATTTTTCTTATCTATTGTTTCACTTCAGAAGACATTGATTCATCCACTGGGGTCTTTAGGACACAAAGACGTATTATTTTCCTAAAAATCCTAATTCATGTTTATCTGTAGAAAGAAAGTAATATGCATCTGGGATGGCATGAGGGAGAGTAAAATATATGAGAATTTTTTATTTTTGGGTGAACTATCACCTTAACATTCATATGTTGTTGGTATGCTAATCCAAGATCAGTATGGACTAATAAGAATAAAGTACAACCTCTTGTGTGTTTGTGAAATGTGTTTGTTTTAATCTAGAGCTCCAAAGAAATTAAAATATTTGCATAATATCAGGTGTCTGAAGATCAAGATACCAGTCAGTCAAAGGTGATGTGTCTGAACAAAATAAGATTCTTGTCTGATGGGGACAGTGGATCTCTGGTGCTACCACTCCATCCTCTGGGTCAGCACCAGAATTTTGTTAATGGAAAAGTTGCTCCACTCCCTGGACAATGAGAAAGGAGATGTATTATAATCTAACAATACAAACTGCTTTTAATTCCCATATCATAAATTATGCAGACTTAAAATAATTATTTCAAACAAATTATATCTAATTTCAGTCATAATTACTTTCATGTATTAGTTTTTGCATTTGGACATACAGTACTGTGCAAAAGTCTTAGCTTTGTTGTTTTAGCAGGAAATATGTACACAAAATGGGGGAACAAAATCTGAACAAAATGGCTTCTTTAAGCAAAAATCAGTATTTAGTGTGACCTCCTAGACTTCTTCCAGTTTTTTCAAAGGTGAAACTTCTGATCAGATTTTGAAACTTTTTTTGGCCTTCCAGTCATTTTCCTTTCCATTTAGGTTTAAGAGAGCCAGGTTCCTGCTATTGCTCAAGTGTAAGGAGAGGTCACTAAATACTTGCCACTTTAGCCTATAGAAGTCTTTTTTTTCCAGTTTTTTTAATACTGCTTAGAAATTTAATGTATTTCCTGGTTATATTCTAATAAAGAAAATGAGAAATAATTACATGGTCACTATACCATTGCTAAAGCAACATCTAATGGTGTCCTAAGACTTTTGCACAGTACTTTATATTTATTATTATAAAAGACTACTTTTCCCCCCTTTAAATATAATCTAATCCAAGACTGTAACTGTATGTACAGTACATAACCAGGTCCTTTAATGATTGGGTTAAATCAAGACAACACTGCTGTATAATGTGGGCTCTAAATGAGCTCTAAAATACCCCTCCACCTGAAAAAGCAAAAGCAAGTACTTATATTAATTTTGTAAACTTAAAAAATACTTACCGCGAGTATCCAGATAACGACAATGATTGATGATAATGATGATTATATCATTCGTCTGTGCTAGTCCTAAGAAATCATCTCACCATAGTGTAGCAGCAGATAAATACAGATAAAATAATAAAAACTCCTATTTTTATATCACTAAAATGAAATAGGATGCCGCTTACAGATGCTCACCTCCACATATGTAATTGTAAACACAACACTAATGTCTTCACTTCCAGGTCAAGAAGCTGTCAATCAAAAACTCAGTAGCCAATGAGAACACACCACTGCTGGCCCCGCCCCCGCAAGAGATTTGTGCCAGAAAGATGAACGAAACTGCAGTGAAAGAAAGAAGAGAAACAGTTAGCAAAACATGCAGTGTATTAAAAACAAAGTCAAACATTTTGCCTGTGATTTATTTTTTTAATTTTTAAAGACATTTTATTCAGTTTCAATTTATATATATATATATTTTTTTTTTTTTGAAAACTTACGTTCATTTTTATTGGAACAAAAGTAATTCCATAAAGATGGCGCCTGTGAGCTTCTGCGATGTGAGTGCATGCATGTTTACTTCCACTCATACTCTTCCGGTCTTAGCAATGTTCACATTTGCTGTAAGGAGAAACGTACATTATATATTGTATGAAACTTGTTTTTAAATATTTTTAAAATTAAAGACAATGTTACATTTTTAATGTTACATTTTTACTAAAATTGTCATTTTCCTACACATTTCTGTTCTTTATGTTTTATTCTTTTAACATTCTGTATAAAATGGGTAGGTTTAGGTTCGGGATGGGGTTTAGGGATCTTACATTTATCTACAAAACGATAAAATGGAAATTATACATATATCTTTATGACATGAAAGATTCGTAAATATTTTACGTTTTTTCGCTGTAAAAGCGTAAGTATTTTTACGTTTTAGTGCCATAAATACGTCAATATTGTACGTTTTAGCACCTTTCTAAACGTACAAAAATGTATGTTTTGTGTCTTTGAAAGTTACGTATTAACAATGAGACCAGGCTGGGTTTAGTAACATTTTTTTTTTTTTTTTTTTTTTGGTTAAAACTGTTTGTATTATTTAATATGTAATTAAATTATTGCATATTATTTGCATATAATGTTCAGAGTTTGTATTTCCCCTGTGCATTTCTTTTAATTACTGCATTTATTTTTGTGCAAGTGAGATGAGTAAAGAGCATCTGTTGTCTATAAGTAGCAAATACAATATATTTTAGTAAAAGTAAAATATAAACTCTTATTTTTTAATTAACTTATTAACTCTTATTTTTAATTAACTATATTGAAAACTGTTTCACTACAGTTAAACAAAAGTTTAAATCACAGCTATTTTTTAAGTTTAACTTTTTTACACCTCTTGTTTTTATATAACAAGATAATTGATGACTAAAGAGCATCTGTTGCATAAATCGTAAAATTGTGTAAATGTAAAATATGTGGTGACAATATTGATGGAGCAAGTTGATGTGGGTATAGGGAAAATATGTGCGGAATTGAGAAAATTGTCGCCTGTAACTCACAGGGCAAACATAAATGTTTGCATAAAATGATATTTTATGCAAACTACTCTAATCATGGTTATTCCTGTAGTTGTAAGCTTTCATTTAGTCTGTTCACAGGGAAGCACAAAACATATTTTTCTGATCCAGGTAGGCTACAGGTTTCCAGTGTATATAATCGTTTTAAGATATTTTTGTACCTATTTCAGTTAAAATGTTGAACAAGTGCATGTAATATAAATATTTTTCGAGAAATAAAATATTTTTTTGATGGGTGTGTGGAAGCTCTGTATAATGTCTTACCTTGTTTTTACACAATTTAGTTATATTTACATATTTGTATGTAAATATAACTAACTATTTGACATTGTATGTGTATGCACCAAGTTAATTTTCTCTTTGTGGACAGTAAAGTGTATTTCAGTCATTCATCTGACTCATTCATGCCTTCAAATGCCATTAACTCATGAAATAGATCCTAGTAGTATTTTTAGTGATATAACTGATTCTATAAACAACTATAAAAGATAATTTTCGGCTTTCTCTGGCGTCAGGCAAAACCAGAAGTGTCTATGCGCAAACTCGCTAAATCAGAAATCCAGCATGTGGCCACATGCAACTATCCCAAAGGCCCTCTGGAGATGAAGATACAAAAAACAAAAAAAAAAAACCCCAACAAAACAAAACGTATTTTTAGCCCAAATTGCATTGCAGATGTTCACTTGGTTTAGTGCAAACTTCTAATGCAGTGCTGCCTTACACGTTCTGTACTGGAAAAAGGGGGAAACACTTGTTTCGTACCATGTTTACTAGCCCCAGTAAAATCTGTTTATCTGCCTTTTAAGATTCTATTTTTGTCCTTTTTGACATTTGACACTGATTGGACTATGTGTGCATAGCCTATAGATGTTTTGTACAAAAGAGTCTGATTTTCCATGTAGTATTTCTGAGAAGATATATGAGAGTAGTCAGACAATATTGTGTAATTGCTAAAGATTTACAATATGGACTCTGTGTATTTCTAATTTCAAGTCTAGACAGACTTGTCTGTAGCAACACGGATCTGTTTTACTATTTCAGCAAGGTTTTTAACAGACCTATAAAAACTGATGACAGTATGACTCCTAAATTGTCAAAGTGCTCCATTTTACTTCTGTGTAAATCACATGAGAAAATCTGAAATATTTTTAGTATTTTGTGAATGAATATATTGTAGGACATTTGTCTTTGAGATTCTGTTCCTTCAAGATGATTGTAGCGTTTTAATTCAAACAAGCAAACAATAGCCTATAAATGATGACAAAAGACTTTATTACCATTACCATCAATTAAACATCTGCTGTCATGAGGCAAAACTGAAAAGTTTCAAATTGAAAGAAAGAAAAAAGAAACACACACAAAGTCCTTTGCAACTGAAATATTTAAAAGCAAAGAAGTCAACAAATAGCATTTCCAAAAAGAAAACGTTATAAAAGACAGATTTTGTATGCATATTAATTTGTTTATCAATTGTCTATGCGCTTAAATTTAAAAAAAAGTGTGAAACTCAGCATTTGTTAGAATTTGGCACAAATTACACTGCTGACTAGCCTAAACACATTTCTGTGACAGTATTTTTCCAATATTGATACTTTTTTAAAACATTGTTTAAATCCTTTCATTAAACACCTATGTAATTTAAACAGGCACAAAGCATTAAACAATCAATAATGATTGTTTGAAACAGTCTTATAGTATTCAACCAGACAATGACTTTCAGGTAATAATTAACTAGAGTAATAGAGAAATAATCTTAATGTTTGTTAATGAGGAATATATAAATGCACATAAGTCTGTTAAATAATTGTAAATGTTAAATAATTCAATGGTTTTGTCTGTCTGAGTGACAAACTACAACTTTTCAACAAAACATGAAACTTAATTTCATATTACAAGCCTTTAAAATTATTTGTGGGAAAACTAAAATTTTAAAAATAAGTATATCAATATATAAGTATGCCAATATATAGATTTGGGTAATAATACTTTCTTTATAAAGATGCACTTGAACTCTTAGCAAAAATTTGCATACTAAAAAACTATATACCAGTTTCAGTGCAAGATTGCAAACCTATACTCAGCAAGCAACTTCAAACTTCGAAAACTGAGTAAGGTCCATATGAGACATGAACGACTATTGGACTTATATGATATGCTGGTTGCATTTAGAGTGAGAACCTGACTGGTGTGAACACTTCAGATCTGTATGTCTGTCTGTGTATTTAGAAACACTGGCTGTGAAGGAAGAACTGGACCAGGAAAAAAAAGTGCTTCTGTGCCCCATCTTCTTCTTCCTCTTCATGTCTTCCAGTCAAACATTAAGTCTCAAAGTACTTATAGATCTGAGACACATACTGCATTACACTTTGCCAGTCTGGTCTGTCTGTGTGCATCAACTCATCAATGTCCTACAGAGAGACAGAGAAAGCAGATGTAGAAGTTTAGATGTAGGAAACACTTTATTTTAATGCATGTTTCTTTAACTATATGAACTTCTACATTGTATTTTGTTTTATTTAATTATTTTATTTTGCAGGACTAGCCTAAACACATCACTTCCACATCCACATCCATATCCATCTAGAGACATCCACATAATATGTATGTAGAGTGAAAATTCTTTGAGGCTGTGTTATATTATAGGCTTGACAATCATCACGTATCACAGACCTAAGGGAACAGTTCACCCAACAAGAACCTTCCAAGTTTTCTGTGTGCCATCTCTGTGAAAACAACTGCTTGGTATCATGTTAGCTAACTGCCTTTATATTAATGTCAATATTTCCTCCTTGTGTCTACAGTATGTTGGGACTCCAGACTGTGGCATTTTCCTGTCATAGTATCTGTGGGTTTGTAGGAACCCTGAGAATCATTAAAAATTTACAGGTCATTTTAAAAAGACCCCAGAGAGGGTTGTGAGACATTTGGACACATTCTTCTGTTTTTTTTTTTTTCTTTCCAAACACTTCTCTTTTTTTAAACACACTAGTTCACACTAGTTACACACATTTCTAAGGCCTCTATTATCAATGTGATTAAAACTTTAATGAAACTGCTGTACACAATCTATCCCTTCTGTTGTCTGATACTTAACAATACATACAAGTATACAAGTGTCTTTTTGCTGTGAAATCTTGATTTTTATAAAGTAATTGTAAGAATAACTTTTATATTGTTAGTAATATTTCAAGATAAACACTGAAGCAGCTTAGGTTTACTTGATTATTCATACATACATTTTTTTAAAAGAAAAAATCATGTTAAAATGTGAGTATCAAATATAATACAAAAATATAATTCTGTATTTGTACATCTCTCAATCATCATTTGTATTGAATTGCATTATATGTTTGCCTAAGCATTTAAATATAATTTTGCTGAGACATTATTGGGAGATATAGATAAATATCATAAACTGATATTTTTATGTACTTTTATATGCATTTTATGTACGTAGTCTGCTATATACTATTATAAAGATCTCAATGATTTACATTACAAGCTTTCACAGTTTCATCTTACTAGGGCATGTAAACATCAGCAATGGCACCAAATTGCATATTTTTTTCTTGAGTGTGAGCTCCATATTCTCCTAGATCACACTATAATAGCCATAAAAGCCTGGTGCATCAAATATGATACTCAACAAAAAACACAAGGCTTTACAAGGTTAAGACTGCAGAAGTAGACAGAGGATTTCTGTACACTCTGCTCTCTTTCTTGTTTGCCAACTTTAATTCTACCAAACGATTCAGAAAATGGAAAATAGAAGAGAGGAGTGTGCCAGAATATTTAGCTTATAATGTTGTCAATTTAAACCCATACACAGATATTCTGATACAGATCCTAAGCCATAATCCTTCTTGCATGTTTGTTGTGTGTCTGTGGGTAAGTCATGCTGAAAGGGACAAACACAACCTGCTGAGTGATGTGCAGGTCAAAATATTATGTACACTTCTGTAAAAACATTCGTCAAACACACCCTCAGGTCAGTACCTAACAAAAAGTGTTCTGAGACAATGAGATGTACAACATTTACACACAATCACTGGACAATTGCTACAATAAAAGCTGTCACCTCATATTATTCTATTATTCAAATTGCAGTTATAAGCAAATAAGAAAACAAAAGTGCATACAATCACCCAGAATATTGTTATCATTCTTTCTTGAAAGCAGCTGAAAAATGTGTCAAATCATATGATAGAATATTGTACATTGTTTCAATAAATACACTTGATATAAACCAAACACAAAGATACTGTGCAAAAATAAAATAATAAATAAAAAAAATATAACATAAAAAATATGTATGATTCTGCCCTATTTCTACGTAATCGTCAGGTATTACTATTAATTGTTCAAATATTATGAAAATAATGTCAATCATTGATTTTGGGCCTTTTTTATTTTTACACGAGCTGGTGATGGTGACTATATGTGGGCATGTCTAGCGACTTGAGAAAGTTGAGAAAAATCGCACTTTATGCAAATGAAGAGCGACTTTCGGAAGTAATATGAGTTCACGTGATCAGTCTTCAGCTAATGAAATATTTTTATTTAATATGACATGTCTCTAAATATGTACAACTAATGAAAACTTGATGCATGGAAAAGCATTTGTGAGATTAAGGGGATTCTAAATAGGTTTAAATCATTGAACAGCCTGTAAAATTAACTGTTAAATGATTTGTTTTGAAAATTTGTTACAGGTATGAAAACAATCGAAACCAGATAAATCATCAGGTGGAGTGAATAAACATTACCATATACTGGCTTAACTCTGTAAAGTGCAAACCATATCTAAAACTCTCTAAAAAAATTAAAATAAAATAAAATAGTTTTTAGATTTAGGGGAGAAATTTGACTTGGACATTTATTCATCTACACATCTCACACGCCTCATCTGCTGAATTTACAGCCCGGTTCAACAGTCCATCTTTGGCTCACAGTTACATTGCAGATGCAAATGATCTGTATTTAAATCTGCTTGTCTGTGTCAGGTACACAAAGCAGTGATTAAACGTGTGAAAATTACTCATGGAGAAAGCCAAAGCTTATCAAGGTTAATGGTTTGCTGTAATCGATCAGAAAAATCTGTTAATCTATAGTACTTTTGAAATATGAAACATATTTGAAACACAGTATTCAACTGTACTCAGACTCCAGAGTTATTTATTTACTATTTATCTATTTTTAAAGGAACGGGTCACCACACGAGAGCCAATATTGGGACCAAATATGTTATTTTAGTATCATTGACATACTATTTTTTTTTATACAGTTGTGGTCAGAATTATTGGCACCCTTGATAAATAAGATCAAAGATGACTATAAAAATAAATCTGCATTGTTTATCCTTTTGATCTTTAATTCATAAAATTAGCAAAAATCTAACCTTTTATTGAAGGAAAAGAATTGAAAGTGGGGGGAAAATCACATTATGAAATAAATGTTTTTCTCCAAAACACTGGCCATAATTATTGGCACCCTTTTATTCAATACTTTTTGCAACCTCTTTTTGCCAAGATAACAGCTCTGAGTCTTCACCTATAATGCCTGATGAGTTTGGAGAACACCTGACAAGAGATCAGAGACCATTCCTTCATGCAGTATCTCTACAGATCCTTCAGATTCCCAGCTCCATGTTGGTGCTTCTTCTCTTCAGTTCACTCCACTCATTTTCTTTAGGGTTCAGGTCAGGGGACTGGGATGGCCATGGCAGAAGCTTCATTTTGTGCTCAGTGACACATTTTTTTGTTGGTTTTGATGTTTGTTTTGGATCATTGTCCTGATGGAAGATCCAACCACGGCCCGTTATTGGATTTCTAGCAGAAGCGGTCAGGTTTTGATTTTTTATCTGTTGGTATTTGATAGAATCCATGATACCATGTATCTGAACAAGATGTCCAGGACCTCCGGCAGAAAAATAGGCCCACAACATTAAAGATCCAGCAGTATATTTAACCGTGGGCATGGGGTACTTTTATCCATGTGTGCACCAAACCTATCTGGTGGGTCTGCTGCCAAAAAGCTCTTTTTTAGTTTCATCTGACCAAAGAAGCCGGTCCCGTTTGAAGTTCCAGTCTTGTCTGACAACTGAATATGCTGGAGATTGTTTCTGAATGAGAGCAGAGGATTTTTCTTGAAACCCACCCGAACAACTTGTGGGGATGTAAGTGCTGTTTGATCATTTTTTTTAGGCTTTCTGAGACTCAAGACTCAACTAATCTCTGAAATACTCCATCTGTGATCCTTGGAGAGTCTTTGGCCACTCAAACTTTCCTCCTCACCGCACATTAGGACGATTTAGACACACGTCCTCTTCCAGGCAGATTTGTAACATCTTTAGTTGATTGGAACTTCTTAATTATTGCCCTGATAGTGGAAATGGGGATTTTCAATGCTTTAGCTATTTTCTTACAGCCACTTTCTATTTTCTGAAGCTCAACAATCTTTTACTGCACATCAGAACTATATTCTTTGATTTTACTCATTGTGATGAATGATTAAGGTAATTTGGCCTTTGTGTTTCTTATACTCCTGTGGAACAAGGAAGTCATGGCTGGACAATTTCATGTTCATGATCACCCTGGTGTGCTAAAAAGATACACTTCAGAGATATTTTACTCAAGAAGTAAGAACGTAACTTTTACTCAAGAAACGTAAGATTTTTGCTAATTTTATGAATTAAAGATCAAAAGGATAAACAAAGCAGATTTATTTTTATAGTTTAATAATAATATACATTTACCAAGGGTGCCAATAATTCTGACCATAACTGTATATATATTTTGAATTAGTTTATATTTATTTTTATAGTATATGTTAAAGTTAGTAATTTTTTTTTTTTTTTTTTTTTTGTCTATATGGGTTTTATTTATTTTAATTTTAGTTTTAGCTATTTCAGTTAAACTAAATGAAAATAAGAAATGTTGCCTGGCAACAATCTTAAATAAAGCACGTTTTAGTTTTTTATTTTTGATTTGATTTATTGCATGTTACAAAAATGTTTTTATGGTTTTGGTTTTAGTTAATTATAATAACCCTTGATCATATGGATGAATATTACTTTATTAAATAAATGAATTTATTTGGTTTTATATTGGTATTAGTAATAATGCTGCATACCAGTGCAAGTACAAGATGACTTGCCATATCAGCTATCAACGTAAACAAAAAATTATATGTATAGATTATATTTTTTCTAGTATCTTGTAGTATAAAACTCTGCCCAATTACAGATTAATGTAAAACTATGAGAAAAAAAAAAGTGTCTGTTAACATAGACTCACCAGAGAGGGCTTGATACCAATGCTTTCGGCTGCTTGGAAAGCCAGAGTGAGATTTCGCCCCTATGGGGAAAAAAAACAGCACTCTTTTAACTACTTAACTAATATTAACCATTTGAATATTAATTACAGTAGTGAAAAACAGGTGTCTAAACCCAGCTGAATTCTCTAGCAATGCTCTAGTGCCACACACAAGCTCTTTTAGTAGCCTTGACATTTACAATACACTCAAAGAGGCTTTGTGAATAATTCAAAAGCATAATGTACCATCTCTTCCTGTAATCACGATTATACTTATGGCTGCAATTTGTCACATAGCTCTGAAGACCACAGCACATTGCCTGTGTGTGGGTGAGTACATGGTTGAATAAACATACATGGAGGGCAGGGCAGCCATTTATTTGTTATGTATGTTGGTACTCCGTGTGTCGTTTGTTTATGTATTCTGTCAGCACTAATCCATGGAAGCACCCAATTCATTACATCTGGCAGGTCAGCAGAGGGGAAGTCTTGACTGTTAACACACTATATTTTATTGCTGAATGTGTCAAGCACTAAAGATAGGGTGCAGATCTACTAAGACACTAAACTAACCAATGTAAGAAATACATATGTACCTTGTCTTGGCTGATGAGCTCCTGGTAAGGGATGTGTGCAGGCAGATATGTGTGTAAAAGAGCACAGAACGCCAGGCCATCACTCCAGCTGCTGCTGAAGTTTGTCACATCTATATTCTACACGGACAGAGAAAAATAAAAGTTTAAACATGCTAACATACTATGTAATAAAAATATTTTTGTGTCTTTTAGTGTATGTTTGCTTTGAGGACATTTCTTTTTCAGAGGCATGTTAGGGATTCACAACGAACCAGCCACTGATCATTATCAGAGGATATTCATCTCAAACCTGTAATCAGAGACTAAACAATCATGCTTTTTAATCAATGCTACACACAAGAATACACACACACACACACAGGTTTGTTTTGCTATCTTAGTGAGGACATTCCATAGGCGTAATGGTTTTTATACTATACATTTTATCCCCCTACACTACCCCTACTCCTAAACCTACCCATCACAGAAAACATTCTGCATTTTTAATAAAACATTGTTTAGTATGTTTTTAAAGCAATTTTAAATACAAGGACTCATGAAATGTCCTCATAAAACATGTTTACATTGTAATACCAGTGTAATACCCATGTCATTATACAAATTTGTGTCCACATAAATCATGAAAACAAGCACACACACAGACACACACACACACACACACACAAAATATTAATAAGTATGATTAATAAGCTGTTTCCTCATGGGGACCAAAAAATGTCCCCACAACATATTTACCAGGACCACACACACACACGTTGGGTTTCTGTGTTTTATGGGGACTTTCCACAGACATAATGATCTTTATATTGTACAAACTGTATATTCTATATCGCCTAACACTAACCCTGCCTCTAAACCAGGGGCATTTTTTCTCAGAGGAGGCAAGGGAGGCAGTCTCATCCAATTTTTTTCCTCAAAAAATTGGATGAGAAAATAATCCATATTACAAAAATAAAACAAAATGCAAATATTACAATATATTACATTAAAACAGACGTTGTTTTGGGGGCAAGTGGAGGTTAACGTTTTTGATTAAAGATTATGAGGGCACATGAATTTTAAAAAAATAATGATGTGCAGAGATAAATAATTTATAATAAGCACTGCAACATTCTGTAAAAAAAATAAGAATTGTCCATTTTCAGTTCATGGCATCTTTAAAGCTGTAACTGATGTTTGCAGCGCAGTATTTGACCCGACAGGTAGAAATTAGTTTATTTTTGTCTGTATCAGCTTGTTCGATCTTATGTAAGAAAATATCCATGTTTAATAAGTTATAAAGTAAAGTATCTAGCTTCCACCAGACCATCTTTAGTCTTTTCATAAGTTGAATACGGAAGGCGTAGGACATTGTGTAAGCGTTTTGAACTGTGAGAGGCCTTACACTTTCTTCGCAACTTGAATACAGAAGGCGGTCTGGCCGAAGCTAGATATTTTACTTTATAACTTGTTAAATATGGATATTTTTCTTACGTAAACGCATTGCTTCGCTTCAGAAGGCCTTTATTTACCCCCCCGGAGCCATGTGGAGTATGTTTATGATGGATGGATGCACTTTCTTGAGCTTCATTCTCATTGGTCCCATTCACTGCCATTATAAAGCTTGGATGTGTCAGGATATTTATTAATATAACTCCGATTGTGTTCATCAGAAAGAAGAAAGTCAAATACACCTTGAATGGCTTGTGGGTAAATCTTTGGGTAATTTTCATTTTAAAGTGAACTAATCCTTTAATTATTGAGAGAGAGATAGAAAGAGAGAGAGAGAGAGAGAGAGAGACTTTTGACTTTTCAAAAAACTTTTATTACAATAAAATTTACAACCAGACTCAAAAAAAAATATTTTTGATGCTGTTCACTTAAACAATTTATTTTGAATCAACACAATTGTATCAGGTTTCTGGTTTAAATGTGATTGATTCATGTTAAATTGACTTGAAACGATTACTCTTTGACTTAACTTGATATTTTCATATTGAAATAACATGTTTCAATCAAGTAACCCAACCAGGAGTTAATCAAACAGGACTTTCACTTCCCATCATGCTTTGCAAAGGGGCTGAACTGAGAGAGTAAATGTTGAAATAAAGTGTTATTTTAAGCATTTTTTAGCAAGATGAGAAAATAGAGTGTCTTTTTAATGGTTACTGTTCTATTATATTGGTATTTAAAAGTTTCTATTATGTTAATGGTTTTGGGGTTACCATTGTGGTGAAGTGTTGAACTTGTGCTAGCACAAATTCATTTCACTTTAATAATGAAGTGATCACTATGGTAGTGCTTTGGGTAGTGTTTCCCAAAAGCATTACAACCCTAAGTTGATCCTAGCTGCATTGGTGGCAATGGATCTACGATCAACTTAGAACATCATTATTTGCATAAATCAATTTAAATTCAAATCTAATTGAAACAACAAGATAGATATTTATTAAATTACCTCATACATGAACAAGACATTAACTAGTTGGTGTAACAAGGCAGAATTTTGTTGAATTAAAGTGCATTATACAGTAACGCAATACAAACATTTTGATTCAACTAGTTGCAAAGAAGTTACATTGACATATTAAAATCATGTTTAAACTACAAATGTATATTGTGTTCATATAAAATATTCAAAGCAATCCAAGTTTACTTGATTTACAATGTCATTATACAAAGTTTTGATTTTATCAATAAAAGCTAAACTAAAAAAAAAAGCTTTCAAAACTGTTCATAAATAATCATGCTCAACACGATCGAAAGCTTTCTCTTGATCAATGGAAATCAAGCCTGCATTAATATGCAATATGCAATAAGACTGGTCTGGATGTATAACATCTTCCAAAACCTTTCCAAGTGTTGTTGCTAACACTTTAGAAAGTATTTTATAATCGCAACATAACAAAGATACAGGTCGCCAACTTGTTATATTAGTTAAATCACCTTTTTTAGGTAAAAGAGTGAGAACTGCTCTTCGACAGCTTAAAGGTAGACTTCCTTCAATTAAACTGTTATTTAGAACTTCCAATAAATCTTCTCCTATTATATTCCAATAAGACTTATAAAATTCAACCAGAATTCCATCAATTCCACGAACCCTACCACATTCCATATTTTGAAGATTATTATACAACTCTTCCAATGTTATGGGCTTATTAAGGTCTTCAGTAGATTTTTCAGAAATCTGAGGTAAATCACTAAAAAACATTGTTCAACAAATTCATCTTCTCTAGACTAATTTTTCATAAAAACTGAGTGCTCTCTTACGTATTTCAATTGGATCTGAAAGTAAAACCCCACTTTCAGATTGTAAAACATTAACAAAATGTCGTTGCCCATTTTTCTTTTCCAACCCAAAGAAAAATTTGGATGGAGCGTCCATCTCATTACAGTTTTGAAAGCGTGATCTTATTAAAGGGGCTCTATGTAGGAATGACACCCAGTGGTCGAAATAGGTACTGCAGTCCAAATTCAAAATATTGTTTGCCCCGCCCCCTCGTTCAAAGAATGATACTTTTTCTACAGACTTCTCTTGGCAGCCCTGCATTTCAACCACAATGTCAGCGCGGGTTGCCAGCTTGAAGACACGCATCAAGAGGAAGCGCAATTGACAATGATGACAATGTCGTTCATAGAGATTTTTAGATGGATGCAGAGGCTTTTTAGGTCAGGTAGAATCTGCAATTCTCTGACCCAGTTTGTTTGCTGGTTTCCATGGCTGCAATGCGCGGTGTTTTCCGCCAACTGGCAACCTGTGATGTCGAAATACTATTGGATAAACTGGCAGCACACGGTTTTGCACAGACCAAAACAAAGACAGACATTCCGACACGGAACGTGCATTTCAAAGTAGAATATCTGGCTGTAGCATTGTTTTTCTGAGAAACAAGTAGGTTAACTTAGCATGTTTCTTAAATATCTGCAAACATATTGGGGTATTTTTATGCTTTATTAAAGTAAACATCTTACATATAACCCCTTTAATGCTCCTTGTGCTTTTAAACCCAACAGATCAGATAAAGCAGATTTTTTTTTTTTTTTTAATCAACAATAAGGTCTTGATTTCCAGTTTCCAGTCTCATAATTTCGTCCTCTAAAATCTGAACAGATTGAGCCAATTCTTTAGTGACATTCAGGGTGTATTGTTGACACAGCTGTTTTATTTGAGTTTTTCCAAAATCCCACCAACTCTTTAAGGACTGAAAGTTATTCTTATCCCTTTTAAAATTAATCCAGAAACAATCAAAAAATTTTTAAAACTGAGTATCGTTTAACAGAGTTGTGTTAAAATGCCAATAGGCACTATTGGGTTTACAGAATTCATAGAAATTACATATCCTATTAAACTATGATCTGAAAAACCAACTGGCGAAATAAAACATCTTTTGAAAATACTAAGATGGTGTTTAAAAACATAAAGCTTGTCTAACCTTGTTAATGATAATGAATTATCACGTGCATGTACCCATGTATACTGCCTAATATTTTTGTTAAAATTTCTCCACATATCACACAAATCATGCGTTTCAATCATTTGAATAAGCCTTCTGCTTGATGGCATATGTGGCTCAATATGATTTCTGTCTAGACTGCTTACTGCACAATTAAAATTCACCTCCCAAAAACAAGTATTCTCCACCTTTATACTCTTCTAGAGTTTTACAAAGAGTATCTAAAAAACACATTCATTGTATTGGTTGTGTTGGGGCATAAATACATATAAAAACAAATACATACTTTTCACATTTTGCAATCACTTTTTAAATTCTTCCTTTTATAAACTCTTCCATTTTAACTGAATTTGGAACAAAATTTTTATCAAACAAAATACAAACTCCTCCACTAAGAGAAGTGTTATGGCTTAAAAAAGATAAACCATTCCATTCTTTTAACCATTCAACAGCATTCTTATCGTCACTATGGGTTTCTTGCAGAAATACAACTTCCATTTTCTCATATATTGTCTCATTAACTCATATATTTCCAATCTTTTCCTCACATATCTGGCTCCATTCACATTTAAAGAAGCAATGTGGATTTCACCAATAATAAGGGACAAGATTAGCCATAGAAAACTGAGTAAGAGACAGGCTCCAGTCATTGAATTCATCTTCATTGTCACTATTATTCAGTTGATTTTGAACTTTGGTGACAATTTTTTTAAGACGATACACTTCTTTGTCTAAGAAGCGTCCTTCAGTCATTGAACTCTTAGTAACTTCAACAAAACTTTTAAGATTTGGAAAATAATCGACAATTTGTACACCTCTTAGATTTTTTGTCACTTTCAGAAATGTCTTAATTTTTTCAGTGCTGCAGTTATGACATGGCAAATCAGTCTGAGAACAAAATGAAGCACTTGAATCAGAAGAATCACTCTCACTTCAGCACCTTGATCATTTTCACTGGCCTGTTCTCTTGTTTTCCTTGCTTGTTTATTTGCAGTACATTCCTTTTCCTTCTTCCGGGTTTTAAAAATACTTTGATCAACAAACCACCATCCTCCATGTTTGTATTTTCTGAAGCAGAATCAACATCAAGAATCTGACTTACTGAGACTGATTCCAACTTTTTACTATTTTCATTCACAGACTCATGTTTATCAGGTTCTACCTGCTCAAATCCATGTTCTTCAGCAACAGTTTTTTCATTTCTTGCAGACCGTTCATTTAAACCAACATCAGTTGGATTTGATTCATCAGCATTATCAGAATTAACAGCTTTACGCTGCGCACCCGATGACCCGGGTTTACTGACATTCACACTATTGTCCGGACAAGCACGAATCTGATGACCCGTCTTTCCATATCCAAAACACCTTATTAGTGTCAGTCGATACAAAGACTGTATAGTCGAAATCATTTAAAAGCCTGTATGTAAACCTCCTGAAAGAAAAAACTTTTCAATAACTCAGATTTACTACCGATTGCGATCATTTTAACAGTTGAAACAAGTTTGCCAAAGCGTGAAAGCTCTCTTGCTAGTGCTTCATCTTTAATAAAAGGTGGAACATTTGACAATGTAACCTGTTTAGCTGGTGTAGAAAGGGGATTCAGTACAATACAGGTACAAAGGGGATACAGGTACAATCGAACCCCACAATTCAATGCCTTTTTCCATTACCTCATTCACCTTTTCTACCATACTCAAAAATATTACAATTGTATTGTTCATTTTTGATGCAGCCAGAACACATTTATGTCCAACCACATTAGCAACAGCTAAGCTGCATTCCTCTACACTGCCCGCCACTGACACTACTTTAACTCTGTGCCAACACGTGAGTTTATGTGTATGCGAAGAAACAAAAATGTTTCTGTGTATGTGTAGCATGATCTCCAATCTCTGTGTGCTAGTGATGTGCGTGTGTGTGCTTCAATTAAAACAGCACATTACTATAGAAACTGTCTGGAACTAGCCTACCTGTGCATTAAAGGGTTTTAATGCACACCTTCCAGCCAATCAGAATTGAGTATTCAGACAGACCATGGTATAAATGTTTGTAAAACTTACTGACCCCAAACTTGAATGATATAAATATGGTAATTCTGTCTGTCACTGTATGTTGCAGTAATTGATGTAGATATAAAAGATGCAAATATAAATATGAATGTAACTTATGGATGGTGTCTGTCAAACTGCACATACATTTGTGAGCATTTGCACTCTCAGTCTCACTACATGCATTCAGAGTAGAACTCATGACCGACAAACCAGTTCTCTGAGCTCACCAGATATCCTGTTCAAGTGAAATCAAATGATTTAGGTGACTGGTCACTGGAGCAGTATAGAAGCAAGTACTGAATTAAGTACTGGATATATTTCTTTTCGACTGGGAATGTGTTTCTGGGCAGTGTGACACTGAACACTCATGCAGTTAACAAGTTTTAAGTGTGTCATAATGATCTTTGAAAATAATTATCTGTTTTCTATATGTGCATGTACTATCAAGCCTCTGCAACTGATCCAGAATGCTGCAGCAAGAGTGGTCTTCAATGAGCCGAAGAGAGCGCACGTCACACCTCTCTTCATCAGTTTGCACTGGCTGCCGATAGCCGCTCGCATCAAATTCAAGGCACTGATGTTTTCCTACAAGACAACCACTGGCTCTGCACCAAAGTACCTAAACTCGCTAGTTCAGACTTATGCGCCCTCCAGAAGCTTGCGTTCTGCAAGTGAACGACGCCTTGTGGTAAAATCCCAAAGAGGCACGAAATCACTCTCAAGGACCTTTACCTGAAAGCGTCTAAAAACACATCTTTTTCGTCAGCACCTGACTAATTAATACTAGCACTTTCTTATTCTACTTGTCTTCCTTTCTTATTTAAAAAAAAAAAAAAAAACTGACTTGTTACAGCACTTGTATACTGTTGGCCTCTTGTTGGTCGGAATTGCTTTTATTGCTCTCATTTGTAAGTCGCTTTGGATAAAAGCGTCTGCTAAATGACTAAATGTAAATGTATATTGTCATAAATTTTCAGACAGAACTCTGCAAAACATTATGCAGAATACTACAGAATCGGAAAACCTGTATGACTTTTTTAAACTTCAGGACACAAACAAAGATATTTTTAATATTATTTCATAATTTTAGTCCATCCATTGAAAAAACCAAACCAACATTTTCTCTTTATAAGATGAACTGATTTAATTTAGGCTTTTATTCACATATAAACATTGATCAACACACATACATAGCTCATCAAATATGGTAAAGGGAAGCTCAAATGTGCTTGCTTGATGTGTGAGAACCAGTGAAGTTTGTTCTCGCGTGCCACACAAGCACGTTTGAGCTTGTGAGAAAATTTTGGTTGTGTGGACTTTCAATGGATGGACAAAAATGATGAGAGTTTATAAAAATATATATTTTGCTCCAAAGATGATAGGTGATAAAAAGTATGGGTTACACTTTATTTTACAGTGCCGTAGTTACATTGTAATTAATCAAATAAGTACTGAGTACTATTAATTAACTACATGTACTTACTATAGAGTTACGGTTAGGATTAGGGTTTGGTTTAGGGTTAGTTACTTGTAATTATGCATAATTTACTGTTATTACTATAGTAAGTACATGTATTAATGTGTAACTACGGCACTGTAAAATAAAGTGTTACCAAAGTATGAAAGTATTATGAGTTTGGCACAACATGAGGGTGGGAACTGTAATTTTAGGGTGAACTATCCTTTTAATTTAGTGTAGTACTCAGCTTTTAACCATTTAAATCAAATCCACAGAATTTCAAAAAAACAAAAACAAAACAAACAAACAAACAAACAAAAACTTCCTGACTTTTGCAGCCCTTTAAGCCAGACAACATCACATGACCATATGACATGTGTGCTATATTTAAATTCTTTTGAAGAATTTAAATAGTGTAGGACATAGAAGGAAGAGAACTGTTGTTATAGTAATGAAAATATTAAGATGGACCTCACACACTCTAGACTATTATCTTATTGTCCTTCACCAGACTTCCTTCCACTTCCTGTATGTCCCAGTGCAGACATTCTTCTTTGTACGAGTGCATTTAAGTCTGTGAGAGTTTGGGAACAGGGCAAAGGGCCAGTGGCTCTTGGGCTCAGCCCCTACTGGGCCCTCAGAGTCCCAACACTTCAAAAACATCTTTTGATTTGGAATCAGATGTTAGATTTGAAAGGAGACCCCGAAAGAAGCTCCATCCTCAGCTGGGCCATTGGGGCTGAGTTGAAGAGAGGAGAAGTTCATTAACCATTTCTCCAGCAGGTCAGAAGTTCTTCAGTAAGGATGTCACCCACAGAGGGACAGTGAGGATGGAGCCATGTGAAAAATCCCACCATCTGTGCTACGTGCTGGCTAAGTGGACATGTCCTGACATTTTTAATCAGGTGTGTTTGAGGTGTCCAGCCTAAAAAGTCTTGTGTTTATGTTGAATATACAGAGATTAAAGAAAAATGGAAATGAATGTAGCATAAAATAAACAGAAAATAATTATATGGAGTACCAGTAAACCTACTGAATCAATTTTAAAGGGATAGATCACCCAAAAATTCAAATTCTGTCATCAATTACTCTAATGTCTAATGTCATACAAATGTCTAAGCTGTTCTTTTCCATGGAACCAAAATAGACAATGACCAAGTGGCTGTCAAGCTCCAAAAAGCACAACGAAAATTACTTGTGTGCTATATTTGAATTCTTTTGAAGTTGTACAGTACAATGGATTTGAGAGAAACAGTTATTCACTAAAGACCGTGAAGTTATTCACTTCTGCGATAGTTCCCACATTTCATTTGCGCTTGTGTTCAATTCAAAACATTCAAAATACATTAGACATGACATGAGACATGCGGAAGCCAATAATGTTTGACGTCACTGACCGGATGTGTCATGTTTCAAAGAGTGTAAGCGCAAATGATTTGAAAGCATCAGAGGTAAAAAATTTATCAGCAAATAATGATAGTCTGTTACACAAAGTTTATTTTATGGCATCAGAGATGCTACATATGGACTACTTTTTATGGTGCTTTTATTTCCTTTTTGGATCCTGCAGCCTCTACCTTTGTATGATAAAGAACAGCCTGGAAATCTTTTATGTTCAATGGAAGAAGGTCATACAGGTTGAATAAATGGTGACAGAATTGTGATATTTGGGGTGAAAAAGAAGAGCTCTTAATTGTGTTGAATGTGCACTTGTAGTGTACTTCAAATCTTAAAGGTACATTTTAATAAACTGTACTTGCAGATAATATAATATTAATGAAATAAATGGCAATTTAAAGGCCAGATTTACTAACAGCTTGCGCCAGAGCAAGCCCTCTTTTGACGTTAAAAAACTCTTGTCGGGATTTACTAAAGATACGCAGTGCAAAATTAACGCTGAAAAGGCATGGACTGAGTTGTTTTTGTGGCTGACCTTATTGCATATGCATTTGTAGGAGTTTTCCTTTCAGACGCAAAATTTATGGGAGGAGAGTATTTAAATGAATCACGCAATGCGATTTACTAATGTTTGCGCTCGTCAATTTACTGGTATTTGCGCTATTATTTAATGCCCCAAAAAAGCATGTCTTAACCCATTTTGCAACATGGCTGCAACTGTTGCTGGTAGGAGGAGACACCGCAGAGAACAGAGAGCATGTGGTAAAAGGGAGAAAATATTTTACGCATGTATTAATTTCTTTGGAATGCCAGAGGAAGACGTTGTCCGTATATTACAACATGTAACAAGTTGCACCTGTGTCGACCCACACCTGATGAGCATCAGCTCTGCTTTTTTGCAACGCTAATTTGCACTGCTCTTGGTAAATTGTGTTGGTCATTATGTAAATGATTTGACTGCATCTGTGTTCTTTAATTTGCACGTCAGCAGTTGATCATGCGCAAAATTTGCCACTCCCATCGGCTCATTTGCGGAATTGCGCTATCACGCTAATTTGCCCCGTTTAGTAAATCTGGACCTTAGTGTACATAAAGAAAGTACATTTTCATATATGTTTCACATTTAAGTACACATCATTGTTTTAATAATCAAATTATAATCATGCCTGTCATGTCTCTTATATCACAGGTGGCCCTAAGACCATGATTATACACACATACGCAGCCAAATAAACACTCACTAGTTTACACAATTCTACACAGGCTTCAAGAGGCGCTCATGGGTGTGTTTGTGTGTGTGCAGGGCAGGAATGCTGGGAGAGAGGCAGAGAAGCACGGAGTCACATCCTGGACAGTCTGTGTGCGTAGGAATGGGGGGTTGGGTGGATAATGTCATCAGAGCAGAAAGAAAGAGCGAGAGGAGGGGTATAAATGTTATAAAAACAGTCTCCATCAGTACACTGTGACCCTGCTTCAAAAAGCAAACATAGCATCCAGTGACAGGAAATCACCCTTGCTCTCTTCAAAAGACCGAGGCGGAGAGTGGATGAAATTCAGAGAGAACACAAGCTGGTAGTTTTCCATCAGTTTAAACAATATTTGCCCACTGACGTAGCTTATGTTTCAGTTTGTAACAAAGCCAGATGTATTTTGGGCTTCTGTGGTATAAAATAGAAAGCAAGCTTACTCATGTCAGCTTGTAGCGGTGAGCCTAAATTGTCTGGTAGCATAGAAAATGTCATTTCCTCTATAAATACAAGTCTTTGACAGTATAATTGTACTTAATTGTTTTGAGTTATTGGTTTTAAGACTAATAAAATATCTCAGCTGCTTACACGCTGAAACACAGAATTGTAATTTAGAGATTAACTATGTATATAGACTTTGCGTTTCATAAGCGTTTGAAACACGTTCATACACATTGAATTGCCAGGTGGGAGATAGTAAACGCACACACACACACACACACACACACACACATTGTAGTTGGACTGTCAACAAGCATGGAAAGGGCTTTCAATGATGGGTCCACATCCTTTCCAGCACTGTTGCTGTTAGTTAAGCTTTTAAAGAAGAATAGCACACAGTCTCCATTGCCATCTCCAGTACACGTAAGTGCACTAAATTGTGACTTCTGGCTAAAATTACAGATGTACAGAAATTCATCAGTTTCTGTCAGAATTTAATCATTTACCATCCTCATGTCATTCCAATATTACTTTTATTCTTTTGTGAAACACAAGAGAAGATGTTTTGAAAAATGTGTAGGCAGTTCTTTTCCATATAGTGTCCAGGGGTTGCACAAAAAGGACAAAAATATAGTCCATGTTGTGGGAAAAAAAAAAATCAATACTGTGGCCACAATTTAAGAATTCATTCTAGAGCTGCACGATTCTGGATAAAATGAGAATCACGATTTTTTGGTTTCAAATAGAGATCACGATTCTCCCATGATTCTAAATATACAACCAAACAAAATAACATCTAATTAACTAGAGGTTCTGACAAAATATAAATTGCTGACTCTAATTGCTGGAAAATGTTTGAATGAATTATTTTAAAAATGTTTTAAAAAAAAAGGTTTTGAATGAATTCATTGGCTCATTAATAAATACATGTTTCATTACTGGATGAATCAGTATTTATTAACAAATCTTTTGAATGAATGATTCAATGACAAATACATTTTTGGTCCCACTTTATATTAAGTGGCCTTAACTACTATGTACTTACATCAAAAAATAAGTACAGTGTACTTATTGGGTTCATATTGAATTGCAAAACACTTTTGCTGCTATTGAGGTTCGATACAGGTAAGGTTAGGAAAGCTTTGGTGGTATGGGTTGGTTTAAGGGTAGGGGTAAGGTGTAAGGGATGGGTCAACAGTGTAATTATAAATGTAATTACAGAAATTAATTACAGATGTAATTACATGCAGGTGTTTTTAAAATATAAATACAATGTAAAAACATGTATGTACACAATAAGTGCATTGTATCAAATGATTAATTTAAATGTAAGTACATAGTAGTTAAAGGCCATTTAATATAAAGTGGGACCAAATTTTTTAACAGTCACTTGTTGCCACCTAATGAAATGAGATGTAATTGATACAACCGTTACTTGACGTGCCAAGTTCGTTTCAAAAGGTAGTTTGCTCTATTTTGATCGCTATCACAGACATCAGTGTTTATATACTAACTTAAAACTTAAAACCAGTACTTCTGTGATAATTTAAATATTTGTAACACAGAAATAACTAATGTGTGGTTCAAAACTGCTCTCTCTGGCTCTGGCAGCACGAAAACATTTTTGAATGTTCCAATATGATTTTGTCAAAAGTTTAAAAGATGCGGGAGAATCGTTGTCATTAATAAAGTAAGACTGCGTGAGTGCTCGAATCGAGATCGCATTCTCTTTACGATTAATCGTGCAGCTCTAATTCATTCCCTCGTTTCAGTTCAATTGTGGCCATGCTTTACCTAATTTTAGTCCCCTCATTTTAGTTTAGTTAAATTATAATCAATTGAAAAAAACAGTCAATTTGAACCAATAGCACTGGCCATCACTGGCATCAAACTTGGTGCAGTTTGATGCACCAAATTTTAACATACGAGTACTTGTATGACACTTAAAAACTTACATTTGGCTGATCCTCTAAATGAAGTGATTATATGACTGCAGAAATTTCAAGTTAAGCCGTGGTCACACTAGACTTTGAGCACGCAACATTTCTATGGACACTGTGACGCCCGTGATATGAAGTCAATCTGCAGTGTCATTTTTTAAAATACATAACATAAATTAAACATATAACAAATAATAATGAATCCTGAAAGTAAAAATATGCAATCTACCTTATTTTACTGAAAGAAATGTGCATTCAGCCAAGAGGTTGTGACATAACTTATTGATCCTTTATTGGTCACAGGTCTTCACGTGATAAGAATTTGCAGATCAAAGTTCTTCAAACTTGAACTTTGGAACACGCCGAAATGCGAAACTACTTCGTATGAGCTTGCGTTTCCAGTCTTCAGCATTCGTAATGCTATGAATGGAAGTAAATGGAATGAAAAGTGTAGTGTGACCGCTGTAGGATTTGAGGGTGGACTAGACACAAGTGAATCTTACAGATGATTCATTCAAACTAAATATTCCATAGAATTCTGAATTAACACTTCATTGGAAGAGTGTGTTGTTTACTATGTGCGTGATTAATTTCTAATAACTCAAAGGATGGCATGAATGAAATCTGTGTAAAATGTATTGTATTCTTTTTATAGAAATCATGTCTAAACTGTACTCTGTACTCTCTTCTAAGAGCAGGAAAGTCAAGAGACCAGGTGATAACATGTAATTTATGGTGAGAGGAGGAGAAAAGTCACCTCTGAATCAAAGACAATATCTAATTGGTCAGAACTCCTCAAAGAGGTTGGGCAAACACCTCAGTTAAAAAATTCGGGACACAAACAAAGAATCAGACAGAGTAGATCAGAAGTTGATCAAGATTTGGGAGATGAAAATAAGTTAAGAACAAACAGCTTCATTCAAGCCATCCAACTACTTTTCTTTCTTTTACTGTTTCCTTTCTTTTCCACTGAGAGTTTCGTGTTCTAAAGTTAAGTTTTGCCGCAAAGTTTATTCAATGACTCTATAGTCTTTGCCCGCTTCAAAACTTCAAACTTCAGTTACAAGGAAGACTCCATTCATCCACCAGCACAAGAATGTGACTGGCTTCCCAAGACATCAATCCAACGAACCTGGGAAACCCCCCTCTCCAAGCCAAAGATGCAGACAAAGAGAATCTGGAAAAGAGAAGAGCTGATAGTTATGGCCCGTTCAAATAAACGCTGTACGATTCATTAGCTCGGTCGTAAAATAAGTGATTTTTTTATTCCCTAAATAAATAAATGAATAATTATCTTTGAGCTACATTGATCAGTGTCCCTTACACTGCCCTTTAGGTCTACTTTTATGGTGTTTTTTTGTCCTTTTTGGTGCTCACCAACATCTGTCCTTATTGACTTTCATTGTATGTAGCAGTGCAAATATTCTGCCAAACATCTTCTTGTGTGTACCACAAAAGAAAGTCATGCAGCATCTTTGTTTACATGGGACAAGGCTGGAAAAGGACAATAAATACAGGTGGTGAACAAAGCTGAGGTAAAAGGGGGCTGGTATGATGAATCCGAAAGCTCAGAGGAGAGACACAAATAAGCTAGAGCTGCAGGGTCAGAGCTCCTCAAATTGTCAACTACTGTCTGTCTGACACAGTAGAGCCCCACCTCAGCAGTAAACACCCTCAGACCGCCACTGGGCCATAAGGAGGTGAGGAACGGAGTAAAAGTCAATAAATCAAATGACTCTTGGGGAGTTGGAAGATGAGTAGGAAGACGCATTATTTGAGAATGCTGCTTTTGTTATATTTTAAGAATGTTAGAGCTCTGCATTGATAAAAGCAGCAGGAGAGGAAGTACCGTGTTTTCAGGCATTGTTTGGTCTGATATTTCTGGATCAAAGTGAATAATCTAATTTTGCACCATAGGAAAGAAAAATTACAAATGATATCCGTTTAATATATCAATAGTTTTCTCCTAGACAGTAAAGAGGCTAAATAAAGAGGCAAATGGATATTTGTTATGTGTCCTTGTGTCTTTGGATTGTTTTTCTTGTCAAGAGTTTTAAAAAAGATCTCAACAATGTCTCAAACTGTACTCAGATTTGCCAAGATATCAAAGTCTGCAATGAAAAGTCATGCACTGAAATATTAAATGATACCCAGGACACTGATCTATGAGCGATTAACCTCTGAGCTACAAAAAATTCATGAGAAGCAGCACTGTAAGGACATCTGTGTGCTTTTTCTAAGAATATCTATCCTACGAGGACCAAGCCAGGTGTAATTGTGGGTGTGTGAGAAAGAGGAGCAGAGAGAAATAGAGGAAAAAGGCCCCCACTTCCCCGTTCTCTTCTCCTATTCCTGAAGGATTACGCAACACATTTCTCTGTATCCTCAAGTCATTCTTCATCTCTGAATCAACCCCTCCTGGATGGACTGAGGCCCCAGCAGTGCTGTTTTTGTTTTGCCTGAGAGAATGAGAAAGATGTGGAGAGGCGGATGTAGGGTGGCGGAGTGCAGGCCTAGCCGATTCCTCCGTTTAAAAAGACTGACTGACCCCCTGTTTTCATTCCTTATTGTCTCCATCCTGAACAAACAGCTCCAGGGCTGTCTTTTTGTTAGGATTTTTCTGAAGAAAAAAAAATGCAGCTGACCTAAAAAAAAAAAAAAGTACTTCAAAGAAAGTTTGGGGAAAAAAAAAAAGTCTACAGTGTTCAGTGTGGAAAAAGATTCTGAGAGAATTACTAGAATTAGGAGAATTTATTTGTGTTAATAAATTACAGCCAAACAATCATGGGACAAGTAATTCTGTTTCTGCATTTTTAGTTATATTTGTGAACATTATATTTTCCATTTAACTTTTTTTTTTTAAAGATGGCCATAGGTATGCATATTTTTTATTACAATGGTTCATAGTTGGCTTACATCGAATAAATGATTGTGGGATGAGAACGATTTTTTGCAGTTTTCTGCAGTTGTACTTTACAGTTGTTTTAAATTTAAAGAAAGTTTTTGTTCTACACGATTTGTTTTTTTTTGTATCTAATCGATATCTGCAACATTTCTTGGTGCATCTCTAACTTTTTTAATGCAGCTAACAAAGTACTTCAAAGAAAGTTTGAAAAAAAAAAAAGAGTCTACAGTAGGAAAAAGATTTTGAAGGAATTTATGTTGGGAATAGAAAAAATATTTCTCTATATCACAGTGTGACTGATATGTTTTTAATTATACAAGCTCTTTTACAACCTGTCCAGGTTCAACATGTCAAGCTTGATCGACAGCATCAGTTTGTAAAAACAAGCAAAACAGTAATACACTTACAATGGGGCAAAACGCACTGGAATAAACATCACACAACATTTTAAAAGCATAGCCATAAGACTTCAAAATGAAAATATAGCCTCAAGCAGCAATCATCAGGGTCCAAGCACTAATAGCCCATGTGGATGATTAGTATTCTAATCGAAATGTATCTTATAATGTGGTTTTTAAGTCCATCTTGAATCTTCACTGAAAGGTAGGGTTTGATCATCATATGTCAACTTTTAAAGCTGCAGTCTGTAACTTTTTTGGTTAAAAATTATCCAAAATGTTTGAGCAAGTACATAACCAGCCAGTGTTCAAAACTATCTCCTTACCTTAGCTCGATTCACAATGGTAATCTAGAGGTAACGCTAATACACACTAAATACACATAGTCACGCAATGCTGATGTTGTTAACATTAACAATTTGGGAACAAAGTATAACAGTAATAATCATTTTTGGCATGATCCAAGCTAAGCGATGGTTAGATTTAATCACCATTGCCAGCACAATTTATTGTAAGCCTAATGCTTTTTCCTCAGTTGGTCAGAACAAAAGTGGCAGATATACTACTTACTTGTTCAGATGACATTTTCCAGTGAAAATTCTTATTTTGGTCATACTTCCAAGATGTAGGATCTGTATTTACTAAGTACAGTATCCACACCGATGTGGTGACTGACACCAAACATTAGATTCATCCGAATGGAGTCGTGCCGATGCACAACGCACGTAACGATAATAATTCTGAATATAACTGCAATTGCAGGTTACAAACAGAGATGGTGACAAAGAGGCAAAACTTCCGGACTGCAGCTTTAAATTTAGATGAATCGCGTGTCATAGGACAATTTCAAATGAATGTAAAGATATCATTTGCAGCTCAAAACCTTATTTATTTGAAGCATGTATCTAAATGCCCTTTTCATTTTTATAATTGATTTCTGTGTTGCCTCCTAACCTTATGCTTGCAGTTTAACACGTGTTCTGTAAATGTCTGTATAGAATTTTTATATTTTGTCATGAAAAATATATATGAATTGTCTCTTCATTTTATATGTACAGCATTATTTAAAAAAAAAAAAACTTGAAAAGTATTTGATAGAGGTCTAAACATTTTTTTAACATTTAATGATCTATAAGGAGGTTGGGGCCTTCACCCCCTCACCTGCACTATCCTGTCCCCTCAGTCAACATGAATGTGAAAATGCCAAGTGCATACTGTATGCTTTTTAGCATTAATATTAATATTATTAATATTATTAATTAATATTATATTTACTACAGCATCATTTTAGTTAAGGACAGTCTGTTTCGCAATGTCACATTTTGATTGGCATGTTTGGCACATTAACTTACAAAGTTCCTGCGTGTAATGTCTTCAGAGAAACAACTTTGTGAGTAGTACAAATGTCTGTTCACTGATTGTTTATGTTACACAGACAGTACATGATTAATCAGGACTTGACAGATTAAGCATGGGAAACTCTTTCCTTAAAGTGGTAGTACATTACATCCCTCCCTTTGTTTTATAAAAAAAAAAAAAAAAAATAGTTCAGCCTAAGTATAAGCATGACAGACTGAATGCAAACATAACTGAAAATATATTTTTTGAAGTCATGTTAACGTAAATTAAAATTAAGCAAGTAAATTAAATTCAGTATTATAGACATTATATTTAAAAATTGAAACTTTAACATAGGAGGACCTAAAACAAATTAGTCCTAACTGAACTCAGTAACTGTTTCTTTATGATGTTTAGCTTTTGCCTCGCTCTTTTGCAAGTAATCTATTAGTCTTGGGGGTTTCTTTCTGTTCTCTCTTTTAGGAAATCTCTTCATTTGTACAGGATGCTCAGGAAGATTTGGGGGATCTCTGTGCTCCTGAGGTCTGCTTATGTCATCATTCTCATCATTCTCATCATCAGTCTGAGTTGGTAAGTGGAATTGATGTACAGTGCTCAGCGTAAATGAGTACACCCCCTTTAAAAAGTAATATTTTAAAAATATCTCAATGAACACAAAAACAAGACTAAGTTTAATATAAAATCTGTTTAACTTATAACATGAAAGTAAGGTTAATAATATAACTTAGATTACACATTTTTCAGTTTTACTCAAATTAGGGTGATTGCCTCTTCAGAATTCCCCATAGGTGTTCGATTGGGTTCAGATCAGGAGACATACTTGGCCACTGAATCACTTTCACCCCTACTATCTGCAGTGTGGCCTTTCTACAGTTATTTATATATATATATATATATATATATATATATATATATATATATATATATATTTAGATTTATTAATCCAAAATGTTTTTATTCATTTTCTTATATATCGTTGTGTTGTTCTGTACATCATGGCTGTGAATGTTTATCCACATTGCCTTTCATTTCAGTTTAAAAAAGATAAAAAGTCATTGTCACTTTCGTTTATCACTTGGCAGGCAGTTTGGTCGCTTTATTAGAAAGTTGTTTCTCTGTGTTGTGTGTGAGAGAAAAAAAAAAGTTGTAACAAAAATGAGCCAATGGTACGCCGAGTACCTTGGTCTGTGGAACTTGCATAGTGATCTCTGTCCTGTTCTGTGGGTATATAAGGAGCAGCGTGAGCATCCTTGCATTCAAGTCTTCACTGAGGAGCCGAGCCAGTGTGACCCGGCCGTTCAGCGGAACAGAGATTGTGGCAAAGGGACGTAATGTCTCCATCCCCTCCTTCAGGGAACGAGGGTTACATACGTAACCTAGACATTCCATTTCAGTCGGTCACGTTCAATGTTACAGTACTGACCGCCACAATGGCTGTCTTCCAGGGACCTGTGTAAGCACTAGCACCCTGTCGTGAGGCCTAGCACAAGCGAAGGGCTACACTTAACATAGAATGCACTGGGTAGCATATTCCAGCTGGAAGTATGCTAAAAGGCTGCCTGCTTGTAGGAGGTCTTACAAAGCACATATGAACTGGCGTAACGGTGATACATATGGAAGAACTCTGAGGTATCCAGCCAACAGGGTGGATATGTTTTAATGTCAGAGATGGCAAGAGTGGTCTTCCTTTTCTCCAAGGGAAAGACACGTGCTGCCGAAGGAGACTTACTGTGGAAGTACACACATGGGATTGCCCAGGAGGGAAATCACAACATATGGGGCACCTAGTCCAACACAGGGGCTCATCGACAGGGCATGCACACAAGTGTAGACATCTACAGTGCTGGAAGAATCCAGGGTTCTGAACTGTGGAACTCACCTGAGGAAAAAAGCGCACGCACCCACTCTATGGAGTGGAATGATGCAACAAGCGAATTGACACCGAGCAGGTCCTACTTACTGGCCTGAAGGGGCAAGTACACAGGCTCTACACAGAGATTATAGAATCTCACAAATGTGTTAGGTGTCACCCAGCCCGCAGCTCTACAAATGTCTGTTAGTGAGGTGCCAGTGCCCAGGAGGAAGCAACACTCCTGGTTGGGTGAGCTTTCACCCCTAGGGGGCATGACAGGTCTTGAACCTGGTAAGCCAAGACTATAGCATTCACTATCTAGTGGGATAACCTCTGCTTGGAGACAGCCTTCCCCTTCTGCTGGCCTCCATAACAGACAAAGAGCTGGTCTGAGGTCCTGAAGCACTGAGTTCTGTCTACATAAGTGCGGAGAGCACATACTGGACAGAGCAGCGCCAGGGCTGGGTCTGCCTCCTCCGAGGGCAGCGCTTGCAAGTTCACCACCTGATCTCTAAAAGGAGTGGGGGGAACTTTGGGCACATATCCAGGCCGGAGTCTCAAGATCACATGAAAATTAGCCGGCCCGAATTTCAGGCAGGCTTCGTCAACTGAAAATGCCTGCAGGTCCCCGACCCTCTTAACCGCAGTTTTTAAAGATAGAAATTTCAGCTCTGTCTTCTTGGCTAAAAGAACACCAAGTGATGAAGAGGTTCCACTTTAAAGCGTAGGCCTGTCTAGTAGATGAGGCTCTAGCCGAAGTGATGGTAGCTACCACCTGAGGTGGCAAGGTACCTAAACATTCCGCATCCCACGGAAATGTCCAGAACCCACACATGCTGGTTCCAAAGATCGGGATGCGGGTGCCCTCTTTCTGAGAAAGAAGGTCCTTCCTCAGAGGAATTGGCCAGGGAAGGGCTGTTGCGAGGAGTACAAGTTTGGAGAACCAGGTCCGGCCGGGCCAATAGGGCGCAACCATGAGGACCTGCTCCTTGTCCTCCTTGATCTTGGACAATGTCTGTGCAAGAAGTCTCACTGGGGGAAACACATAGTTGCGTAGGCCCTACGGCCAGCTGTGTGTCAGAGCATCTGTGCTGAGGGTGCCCTCGGTCAGAGAGTAAAACAACTGGCAGTGAGAAGTTTCTGGAGAGGCAAAAAGGTCTACCTGAACGTCTCCGAAGCGTTCCCAAATCAGCTGAACTGACTGGGGATGGAGTCTCCATTCCCCAGGGCGAGACTGCTGTCGTGAGAGCTCATCAGCTGTACGATTGAGCTTGCCTGGGATGTGAACAGCACGAAGCGACCACAGATGCTTCTGACTCCATAGGAAGAGATGGCGAGAGAGAGTTGCGACATGCAGCGGGAGTGTAGACCACCTTGACAGTTGATGTACGCTACAGTCGCAGTGTTGTCTGTGCGGACTATAATGTGCTTGTCCTTCAGCAGAGCCTTGTAGTGGTGCAGAGCAAGCCGCACTGCTAGCAATTCGAGGCAATTGACATGCCACTGGAGTCGGGGTCCTGTCCAGGAGCCTGACGCAGCATGCCCATTGCACATGGCACCTCAGCCCGTGGCAGAGGCAACTGTTGAGACAACAACGTGCCTGAAAACTGGCTCTAGGGGAATACCAGCCCGTAGAAACGAGAGGTCCAACCACGGGGTGAAGGTCTGATGGCAGGCCGGAGTGATCGCCACTCTGTGTGTGCCGTGTTGCCATACCCATTTTGGCCTTGAAGCCAGTGGCGAGGCGGTCTCATATGAAGCAAACCGAGCGGTACGACAGCCGCTGTGGATGCCATATGCCCCAGGAGCCACTGAAACAGTTTCAGTGGGACTGCTCTCCTGCCCTCGAATTGACTCAGGCAGTTCAGCAGTGGCTGAGCGTGCTCGCTCGTAAGCTGCGTGAATATGGCGACCGGGTCTATTTCTATACCGAGAAAAGAGATCTTCTGCACAGGGAAGAGTTTGCTCTTTTCCCAGTTGACCCAAAGGCCCAGATGGGTGAGGTGTCTGAGCACCAGATCCCTGTGCTCGCATAACTGTTCTCGAGAGTGAGCTAGAATCAGCCAGTCATCGAGGTAGTTGAGAATATGGACACTTTGTTCCCTGAGAGGAGCCAGAGCTCCGTGACCTTCATGAAGACGAGGGGAGACAGAGACAACCCGAATGGGAGAACCTGGTACTGGAATGCCTGCCCCTCGAAAGCAAACCGAAGGAATGGTCTGTGTTGAGGAAGAATGGAGACATGAAAGTACACGTCCTTCAGGTCAATCACTGCAAACCAATCCATAGGACCAATGCATTCGAAAATGCGTTCAGGCGTTAACATCTTGAACAGAAGCCTGTGAAGAGCTCTGCTCAAGGCACGCAAGTCTAGGATTGGTTGTAGCCCACCAGTTTTCTTAGGTACTATGAAGTAGACGCTGTAAATGCCGGATATCATGTCGGCTGGATTGGGCCTTTTGCCAGCAGGGTCACGACCTCTGTTCGGGCTCTGTGGAGCTTAACTTTGTAGTGTCTGGACCAATCAGACACACAATTATTCATTATATTTAATGAATAATCCATAAAACTCTCCCAACAAAGTTCTATGAACTCATCCCCCAAAACATCCTAAATGAACCTAAAGCCCGGGATGCACTGCATGATTTTTGGCTGTCCCAGACGAAAGACTGCCATCGTGAAACAATCATGGCAATTTCTGTGATTATGGCTCATCCTATGTTGTACAGTGAGAGAGGTTTAAAGATGGCCGTTTTCCTGGTCTTGCGACCAAAGATAGCCTACAATAGTTTTCTGACAGTGTCAGAAATTCAGCATGATCATCTCACAGTGTGTTTGCTGACCAGCCAATAAAAATGCGACATGAAATCAACGCAACATGGCGCTAAAACTTAACACTGCTTACCTCAAGCTCTTTTCCCTTCTTCTTTCGCCGCTTCCTTATTTTCAGCACACATAAAAACTACAACTGCCAAAGTGTGATTCAAACTGGTCTTACTGTTTACCACTAGCGCATGCTGATGACGTTTTATTATTCTATAGAAACTTGCATCGTAGCCTACGAGTCAATAGTGTCATCGTATAGTCTACATGCATGTCGCACCCAAGTTTAATAGATCCATGTCGCACAGTGTGATTTGTAATGATCTTATAGGATTGCTAAAATCATGCAGTGTATCCTGGGCTTTACACACAGGCAGAACCAGGTGTCCTGTTACAGCACACAGGAAAACTGATAAGAACTTTTTACGACTGTCAGGAATTTGCAGAGACTTGTGACTCTGACTTAATTCTTGTTGAGAAGGACAAATTGTTGAGAAGGACACCTCAAGAGGGTGTGACAGCTTCACTTTAAAATGACTGATCACAAGATCACACCAGGTTCTTTTAGTGAGAAAACTCTGATATGAAGATGATGCTGAGCTAGAAGGCTTCTGAAGACCCCCAAGCTTATGCCAGGCTGCAGCCATGTTTTTCCATTCACCAAAGATCCTCTGAATCCAACTGGTTCTCTCTCATCAAGATAACATCAGCAAAGATCAACGGGAGCCTCCACAAATTGCATCAGGACAGTTTAATTAAAATGGGTGAGACATGCAAGTATCAAACTTAGTCTCATTATTTGATACATTAAGTATCCTTACCCCCACCCCTTTTAAAGAAGGCCGTGTTAGAACTAAACTGATGGTTTGCTCAAGGCTGTTGATCTGCTGAATTTCAAACAATGCTGTAACTTCTTGCTATCCTGTATTCTGCTTCATCTCTCTCTCTCTCTTTTCCTTGGTAAACTGTATGCATGTATGTGTGTGAATGTTAGAGTAGTTTAAGTGATTAGTCTAGTTAATAAAGTAGGGCCCTATGATTTCCGCGATGCAGAAAACACGGACCGAATCACGGAATCCATTCATAAAAACAGAATTTACTATATAACACGGAATGTCACTGTCAAAATTTTGATGAATGAATAAAAAGAAGGTCAGTACACTTAAATTAAATTGCGATATAGACTAGTGTCTGTGAATATTAAACTGCAAAAAGACTATTTAAATATGAATCCTGCATGTCTGTGAAATTAATGGCACAGAAGCGCAGTTTTATTTACCTCACACACACACTGAAGCACGTGTGACGCTTGCAGTGTTTTTATCCTATGTCGCGTCACTATATGAGGACATGCACGCACAAAATTCATCTCCAGAGCTGCTCTGAGTCACTTCATCAGCATTTTGCCGTTTTGTTTGAGAAAATCTATCGTCATACCATAAACACACAGAAACTCAAAGCTCTTGGCAACCCGTCAAAATAAAAGTTCGATTTAATTTGACAGAAACATATTACTGTTGTACAGTAGAATTTAGATAAGTTTCAATGTAATAATAATACTAACACTAATAGACTTAATAATAATAATAATAATAATAATAATAAATTATTAAAACTATATTTTTAAAAAACAATCTGTTTTTCTTCCATGTTTTAATTTTAACAGTAAAGGTCTGTTGTGCAGCACTTTGTTTGATAAAAAAAGTTTAATTTCATGATTAAAAGATAAATTAAATTAATGTCATCCGTTCATTTGATTGCCAGAAAAATTAAAATACGCAACAGAATTTCTGAAAAAACAAAAAATGTCATAGAAAGAATTCAATTAATTAGAAATTCTTTTTGATTATTAAAATTTAATTTAACCATTAAAATCGAGTCCAAAAAATTAAAATGGAAAAAAAAAATGGAATCCAGAAAAATAAAAATGGAAAAAACGGAATTTGGAAAAAAACAAAATGGAATTTGGGAAAAAATAAAACGGATTTCATAGGGCCCTAATAAAGTCTTGTTCATGTCACATGTAAAGTTGTCCGTGTTTCATGCTCATATACTGGAGTCCCTAATCATGCAGATTTTGGCTACATGCTCTGAGTAGTACTGTACAGTAAGAATGTCATTTCCCATAACCTGGAAATGAACATTTCTTAGAATTAATAAACAATTTATTGGGATTTACTGGTTTGTAACTGGACAAACAGGTTAATTGATTGTAATATCAATTTTATTACATTAAGTTAATTTTATTACCTGATCTAAATATTTATAATGAATTATAACTAGTTATAAGTAATTATTCATATGTTTTTAAGCTAATTTGCTACTGATTATTTTTCAATATTTTTTCACAGTGCCCTTCATAATGTTTGGGTATTGTGGCATGAGCTGATCAGCAACAGAAAGAGTAGGGTGAAATATGTCTGCAGAGTAAACAATGTGAATAAGTCTGAGTTCTGAGGCTGTTTTGTGACTGAGTAGAGAACCATGATCACCTTTAACCACACTGAATGTTGCTTCAGTTGTTTCTTGCCATACGGTAATATTTTCTTGTTTGTTGGTTCCAGTTTTGCCGTCATTTTTACTCTGTCACACCTGCGTAACACAGTAACATCTTAGTAGCGAAAGATCCTTGGTCTGTGTCGATATCAAATCTTAGAAAGTAGGGCAGTTCAGTAGGTTTAGCCATTCTTTTGCATTTGATTCTTTTCTTTTTCTTTTCCACTCATAGTTCAAATATGGTGATCAGCATTCTAAAGCTTTTGCTGGGCCTTAGTGCCAGTCGGAACAACTTGTATCAGTACTTTCTGCTGAAGTTCATCTTTTCGCTGTGTTTGTTTTTCTTCCAAGTTGTATTACTGGTTAATTACTCATCACCAGTGTCATGGCAGACAAACAACTTTATGCGTAGTACAAATGTCTGTTTACTGTTAGTGTCACACATGCTTACATCACTCATGCTAACATGCTTAATCAGCACTCGACAGCGAAGCATTCTGGGAAACTCTTTTCTTAAAGGGATAACTGAGTAGGCTCAAGGTATTATGAAATATAAAAAAAAACGCATCTCTTTACCCTGGCATACACATAACACATTATCAATTTATATTTTCAAATCCGTTAAAGGGTTGTTAGGCTGCATAAATTAGGTCAGCAGGAACCAGGAACACTTCCTATAACACCAGATGTACTCGTTATATCAGAAGAAGAATGGCATCTACGCTAATATTAGTCTTTCTGTTTATCCCGAGGTTTACCGTAGTCAGTCGGATCCGGGCTGTATCCAGATCAGATGGAGGACCTGTGCCTAGACACGATGATAACGCAGCCCTGAAGTGTCAGCAGAGATTGAGTCAACTAGATCATCCCTGTGAAGGCCTCATCGACACGACAGCCAGTGGCACAGATTGCCAACTGAGCCTGGTCTCCCAAGGTTTTTTTCTCCATTCTTATCACTGTTTTGTCATCTGATGTCACCTGATGGAGTTTGGGTTCCTTGCCACTTGCTTAGTTGGGGACACTTGATATTCAACAATGTTTTTGATCTGCCTGCATTGACACCATTGTATGCGAACAGAACTGAGCTGGACGATGACATCACTGTTTTCTCCAGTGCTGATATATAGATAAATTAACTAATTATTGATTTTTACAACCGAATAAATCAATACTGAATTTACTTAAGATGGAAAAAATTATTCACCAGTTATCACTGTAAAGCTGCTTTGACACAGTCTGCATTGTAAAAAGCGCTAAATAAATAATGGTGACTTGACATGTTAAGTGGGTTAGATAATTGGTCGTAGTTAGTTGATTATTTCACTGTACTGGTATTGTATGTCACCAGACCGGTTGCAGTTCAGGCTGTTCTAACTTACCATAAAATTATGCATCTGATAAACGGGACGCAATGAGCGTGTATCTAATTACTTTTGGGGGTGGTGGTATCATAGTCTGTATTCATGGCAAAACCGCTAAAATTGCGTATCTAAGATGTATTTATACCTAGTGGTCTAAAACATGTTTATTTCATGGATATCATTAAGTTGAATTTTCAAATATGTTGGCCTAGGCAATTTTCCTTTTAGTTTCAAGTAGTAATATTTTTCAATGCTCTGCCATCTGTATTTGCTCCGTTGTTTTCAGTTTCATAGTTGTAGTAACATGTTTGTTTGCAGTTCGACAAATATTTGAACGTATTTCTAGCTGGGGACATTTTGCGTTACATCATCGCTCCCTCTTTAGTGCTCCGTTGGTGCTGGCTCTCATACTACTGAGCCTGGGAAGTCACCTAGTAGGAGGGGAAAAAATAAATACTGCAAATCCGTGGCCACAGTTTTGCAATTCATCCCCATAGTTTAAATTGTTCCCTTGGTTTAACAAATCATACTTTTTTAATAAACCATACAGATGACTTTCCAATCCGTGAGCTCAGATTTTTAAACCGTGCCTTCGGTTTTTCAATCCATACCCACAGTTTTGCAAACTGTACTCTGGATTTGTGGCACAATAACAGAACAAGCTCTCAGTTCTCACAGTCTTAGTTCAACTCTTTGTTTTAAATCGTTTGGTGTATTATTAAGTTGAATACATCAAACTGTCTTATTTTCTTAAATTCTAGGTTTTAATTTATAGTGGGGACAGGGTGTAATAGACAACAATTTAATAAGAATTGTGTGTCTCACTTTTTATAGACAGGGATAGTGTACTTTCAATACAAAATACATTTTACCCCAGGACTTTTTCTATTGGCATAAGCCTCAATTTATTCTTTAACACCATAGGATTTATTAGCTATTATTATTACAATCATTAGCATCCCGTGATCCCGTGATTCCAATATACAAATAACATTTCCTTTGATTCCTCAGTCCTCATTTTCTTTCCTTGCATCCTCCACTCATATCTTATGGGGGTGGAGCTGAGACGCGAGGAAAGGAAACGAGGAAAAGAAAATGAGGATGCACAAATAATAAATGAGAAGCACCGTTATTTTCCTCAGTTCTTTGTTCTGTGTCGTCTCAGTTGTAATGTGGTTATGCTATTCTGTTTTCTGATTGATCTCCTGATCATTATTTTTGGGTTTTTGATTAAAGACTGTGTTTGTTTATTACCTCCTTCGTAGTGAGGAGATAATAATGTTGTCACAAAATGTGACAACGGTAAGGTTAGAATATACACATTTACAGTCTGGACAAGTCAACGCTATAGTTGCTGAGTCAGTCTTCAGGTTTCAACTGAGGAAAAAAGCATTAGGCCTACAATAAATCGTGCTGCCAATGGTGATTACATCTAACCATAGTTTAGCTCGGATCATGCCAAACCATGCAAATTATTATTACTGTTATACTTTGTTCTCAAATTGTTAATGTTAACAACATCAGCATTGCGTGACTATGTGTATATAGTGTGTAACGTTACCTGTAGATTTCAATTTCTCTAGCCACTCCGCAGTCTGACGTCTTTTGCTTTTGAATATGGGTGAATCTCCAGTTGTCACTGATGATTGTCATTTGGACCTTTCTGGATTACAATCCGCCATCAAAATGATAAATTTAATTATTTCAGCTGCTGTGAGAAAAGGCTATAAATGATCCGCTACAAGCAGCATCCTCACATGATATAGCTAATAACTGGGACTCCTTCCTTTCTGTGTGACGTAATGACGCAAAGACGAATGGCTGCATGCTCAGATTTCTTTCAGAAACCCACCAGTACTGCTCTTATTATAAAACATTATTACAAGCTTACCAATGTGAATCGAGCTAAAGTAAGGAGATAGTTTTGAACACTGGCTGGGTATGTACTTGCTCAAAAATTGATTTTGGATCATTTTACGAAAAAAAAAAAAGTTACGGACTGCAGCTTTAAGTTTAGGTGTGGGGTAAGATTAAGGGATGCCATTTGAAGTACATATTGATCTCAACTTTTTAGGCAAGCGTTTTATGGAGGATAATTAGTAAAAACGTAGATCAAATTTTTGGTTTTCAGTATCTGCCAAAATTCCCATATTGGTGCACCTTTTGAAACAACCAGAACCAGTTCATCTGCCTACCGCAGGAATGGATAATTTTGCCAATTTAGAGCTCAAATTATGTTCATTTTGGTACAAAACAATTAATATAAGTGCTTTAATAAAAACAAATGCTTTACACTTCTGCTTTTAAACCCTCTAGAATTATTATCCCCATAGTTCAATAACAACCGTCAGCATGCCACAAATACTGTCAATAGAGCTTGAGTTGTATTAAATCTGAAAAAAATTAACAGAAATTAAAAAATATTAAATATTAAAAATATTTATTTTATATTTTACTTCATAACTTGTTAAATATTAAAAAATATTAAAAATACCACAAACAGAACCTTCAATTAAGAAAATTTTAAAAGGTGAAGCTAGTCAACAATTGTGCATTTATAAACTAATATAAATTTATTATGTGTGACTCTGTGTGCTCATTAAGTTTCCATCATTCACACTAACTGTGTCCAACACTACATTATTAAGAGTTGTCCATAATCAATTCCTTTCTCTGTGGTTGACATTTTAACATGGCCTACGTGCAGCATAGACTTCACACGTACCGACAAGTCCTCAGGGTCCAGGAGTATCAGAAAAAACCTCTAGAGGCACATAACATTATGGCTGGTTGAAAGACATGCGTTTATAAGAGAGAGAGGTTCTCTGGTTATTTAAATTAGGATTAGTAGCACTGTAACCTTGGTGACAGCACGGGCCATGAGCATACAGATGTCTGTGTATGGTCATTTGTGATTCTTTCCTATGGGATGTTTCATGTTGTATTGTACTTGATGCATTTCTGTTCTGCAGAAACATCCAGTAAACACATGGACATAACCATAAGTGCATAAAGATGCATGTGATGTGTCGACATGTTGACAACATAAAACGATACACATGCACACTTTTAAGCTCATGAAGAAGCATTAAGCATCTAACCAACCTGCAGATAAGGGGGACTAGGAAGTAACTCATCAAGGGGATATGTTAATTAGCCTGCTGTTTGACACATTCCACTGACATCTATCTATCTATAAAATAGGAATTATATTTTGCATTGAAAAGCATAAAGGCTATTTTTAGAACCTATTTGAAGCACATTTCTCTGTCATGTAACAGAACACCGATGGTGAGCCTTGCACACAACACACGTAAGGTGAAAAAGAGGAAAACCAGTGAGTAACAAGTAAATGAAACTGAACAGTCTTTGAAATAGAAGGAAGTTGATGTGGAAAACAACAAGAAGATCGACGATAAGGAACAAGTTGGGAAACGAGGAGGAACAATTAGGAGTCAATGAGGAGTACAACGAGGACAAATGAGGTTAACAACAGGTTAGCAACAGCCTCAGACATCATGCCCATGGATCGTTGGCTGAACATCTGATGCAGAAGGCACAAAAATGGGAAACACTCTGGGAGTTTCGATGTCGTCATCTGGTTAAATTCTACAGGAACGCATTATTTAATGGTCCACCTGGATACAAAGCAATTGTGACACCAAACCCCCTCATGGAAGAAGAAAGTCGTTGTGTTTACAACTGCGACAATAACGCTCATCAGGATGTGAAATATGTGAAGTTCGTTGTGGTCCAGGTTAGTATCTGGATGTCTCTGACCTTCTTGCATCAGCTTGGCTCTTGTGGCACCGGACTGCCTGTAGAAGCTGAACATGAGCCGAGTCCCTGATCCTCTTGCTGGTACTTTCAAGGGCTCTCCTGATGTGGATGAAGGCACTTTCTTCAGCTTATATTCGTTGGTCCTGTTCGCTGCCATTATAAAGCTCGGATGCGTCAGGATATTTATTAATATATCTCCGATTGTGCTCATGAGAAAGAAGAAAGTCATATACACCTAGGATGACTTGAAGGTGAGTAAAGCTTGGGGTAATTTTCATTTGAAAGTGAACTAATCCTATAAGAGTTCTATGCATACTTGGCCCAGGTGTCGGAATCTGACGCCAGGAGATCTGTGATGAAATCTACACCCAGGTGTAACCAGGGGTGTCAAGGAATGGGCAGAGGAAGGAGCTTGCCTTTTGGAAGATGATGGGGAGATTTGCAAGCTGGAGGGGATGTTAGTGCGCCCCTTGGGACATCCCAGCAGAGCAGGTTCTACTTGATGGCCAATAGCTCCTAGTTCCTGGTATGGAAGTTCTGCTCTGCCGGAAGGGGCATAGATGATACTTCCCACTGCCGCGGTGATAGGATAGCTCCAATGCCTAAAGGGGTGGTCGGATCGGGATGTAACAGGATGGGTGCACTGGTGAAAGTGTCCATTAGATGTTGGATGGTTACTGTAGCTTGATGGTTCCAGGACAGAGACTTGGGCTTGGTTCTTAGAAGTGAAGTCAAAGGGGCAGCAATCTAACTGTAGTTTCTAATGAATTGACTGCAGAAATTAGTTAAATCTAGGAATCTCTGGCGTTCTTTGTTTGGGGAGGTATGGCCCAGGATTGTACCACTTCAATCTTCCCCTGGTCCATTTCAACACCTTGACGACTGATGACATATGACTGGTGGGGATGATGGCTTGGAATGGTGGAAGCACAAATTTTCACAGATTAGGGATCAGAGGAGATGGCTGTCAAGCAGCTCCGGCAAAGGAAGATCTGTGGAAGCAGTCTTTCCACAGGCAAGAATTTCTCCAGAGTCCCCAAGGACTGAGGTGAGTGTTACTGGAGCCAAAGTCATCCAAGAATGATGTCTGCAATGGAGCTCTGCAGTATAAGCACAGCTAATCTTCCATGCATGGTTGACATTTGAGTGAGTGTGAGATGAAAGGCGTCCACTTGCATGAACTCCACATCTGATTCTGGAGGGCGTGGTGAATGGCTGGTGGTCGGGGTTTGCAGGGCTAGATGTTTGTTGACTCAGTCTAACCATATACCTGCAAACTCCAAAGTGGTGAAAAAGGTGACATGTTTACAAAGTAAATAGTAGTAGGGGGGTCTGGGGGCATCGACCCCCATTAGAAAATTAAAAAAAAATATAAACTAAGCATTCTGGTACACTCCCACAAGAAAATAAATGGAAAAAAATTCAGCATGAAGCACATGTTAATTACATGAATATGCAATGGCCTATAGTCACAGGGGATATATATCAAAATGCTCCTCTCTAAGTTCATTTTTGTAGCTGACTAACAAGTTTTTTGACATTGAGCGGCTTTTCTGAGGTAATGTTACGGTAAATGTGACATTTTTACAAGCTATTTTATTGGCGCTTTTCCGCGGTTGAAACAATCGATTAACGTTACATATGACATGATACGGATTTCAGTAAGTTGTACTGGATCTTTCAACTTACCATCAGTATTCATTCATCCTACATCCATTCATGTTTATTTCATGTTGTAAAGTGGAAGAGATGACCGGTTCATGTGGGCTCTGCCTCTGTTTGAACTGAAGCACTACAGCGATGTGTCAGTCACACCACAGAGCGCCAAAAAAGATCACAACAGCTCGAGAGACGTTTATGGTCTCACTCCAGTCTATGGGAAAGTTTGCCTGCAAACTCAAAAGGATACCAATGTGAGTAAGAGGTAAAAGAAACTGGACAGTCTTTGTACTTGCAGGAGGGTGATGTAAACAACAACAAGGAGTACAATGAAGAGATACAAGGTACAAACCTACCTTTTGTAGGTTAACAACAGGTAGGTTTGAGTCTGCATAGTCATTGTGTGTGGTAACACAACGAGATCAGACAAAGATTGGGCGAAAGTGCAGGGTATTTTTGCAATCCTGATGATTCAGTAATGAGGTGCAGATGATTATAACTCGGGTGAGTGTAAGCATCATGTATGGGTGGAAGGAGAATGTCATTACATTGAAAATAAATTATAATTTAATATATAATATAATAAATATAATACATACTACATAAATATTATATATAACATTATATAAACAGTAACATATTATATATAACAAATATATAATACATACAACATAAATAATATAGAATAATAATATAGAATCTAATAATAACATTTACAATATATAGTATAATAATTTATTATATAGTATAACATTTTTTAAATTATAATATATACAATATAATGTAATAATTAAATATAATATAGTAAATTTTTAATTTTTTTAAATTACAGTAATGAATATGTTAATAATTATTGTAAAATACGATTTTCATGAAAATAATATTGCAAAAAATGTATATCGTCTGTCTTTTCATTTGAGAGTTGGGGTCATACACTGGTCATACAGACTCCAAACAAAACAGATGAGAACAATAAAGTAGCTAGTTTCCTGATACCTCATTAGAACTGTGCAGGAGATGGGGGTTGTACGTGTTTGTATGTGTGTGACAATCGATACTCATAGCGTTGTACTGATGATGCCTCTTTTTAATAAAACTCACACCTATGCAAATGGGAGCAGAACTAAATGAACGTTTTCTCAACCTTCACACATGTTTAGTGAGGGTCTTGCGGTTGCTCTCTTTATTATTCATTACATTAACACAATCCTCCTAGCTGCTAACTGCCAACACTGTGATTTGACCGAGGTCAATACATTATTATTAACATTCATTTGCAGGAAATAGGTGGTGGAGGGAGGCTATTAGTAATCGGGGGGGATTTTAACAAGCTTTGAGGAAGGGCATGATGGAGCAGTGTGTGTGTGTTTGTGTGTGATTGCAGGTGACAATGCTTTCCATCTTAGCATGTTAGTGGGTAATTAGTTGCTCTCTCGCTGTCTTATGACATAGTGGACCAGTAGCCCTCCTTGACCTTTTCCTCAGCCCATATTAAGCTCAATTTGGAGCATGTGTTCTTGAGCTAACCTTTTCCCGGGTCTGCAATATGAGGAGAGGCCTGTGGCCATTGCTGTTCCCATCAACGCAATCTCCTACACTCTTCTCTGCACTGGACAATATGAAATAGATAAAAAAGATGGTTGTTTAGTGCCCAATGAATGAGAAAATGCATGCTCTCAGGTAGGAACCAAAAATTAAGAATAATTAATATATATTTGTCTTAAAATAATGCCCATTTTTATAGGACTTCCCTCCAAATTCACACACACACACACACACACACACACACACACACACACACCTGTCGATTTAATGCACATGCCCCACCCTACACCTAAGTAGGTCATCTGACATTTCATACAGTTGATTGGTGACGAACATGATGCAGGGTAACAACCCACTGTGTGATGTAGCCTATAGAATGCAGTTATATGCTGTTAAATTCAAGAAATTGGGGCAAAAATGACCCTGTATGAGTTTTTGTCTCATATTTACACTGAACAAAATTATAAACGCAACACTTTTGTTTTTGCCCCCATTTTTCATGAACTCAAAGATCTATGCAGCCTAACAATTTACATGATTTGAATTATAGAAGTAGATAATGGTAGATAATATGTGTATGCAAGTTTAAACAGATGTGTTTTTAGTCTAGACTTAAACTGACAGAGTGTGTCTGCTTCCTGAACAGTGATAGGAAGACTATTCCAAAGTTTAGGTGATAAATAGGAAAAGGATCTACTGCCTGCAGTTGATGTTGATATTCTAGGTATTATCAACTGTCCAGAATTCCAAGATTGCAATAGATGTGAAGGACTATAATGCATTAAGAGCTTGCTCAGGTACTGGGGAGCTAAACCATTTAGTGCTTTGTAGGTAAGCAGCAAGATTTTAAAATGCTGTCTAATCAGCATCTTGATATGCCACACCTGTGAGGTGGATGGATTATCTCGGCAAAGGAGAAGTGCTCATTAACACAGATTTAGACAGATTTGTGAACAAAATTTGAGAGAAATAGGCCTTTTGTGTACATAGAAAAAGTCTTAGATCTTTGAGTTCAGCTCATGAAAAATGGGGGCAAAAACAAAAGTGTTGTTTTTATAATTTTGTTCAGTGTATATCATATGCAATATCACACAAGTAATGAGTCCAATATCACACAAGTGCTGTTTTTGTTCCGAATAGCATAAGTGCAAATGTGATACTAATTTTATACAACAGTTCAATAAATAAGTAGTTAATATTGTATTATATTTTACACACAATATTTTCTGTTTTTGTCAACGAAAATATTACCTATAGTCATAGCAGCAGTGTTCCGTTTCTGAATGAATTCGCATTTTGAACGAATCGGGTGAGCAAACCGAGGTGCGTTATTAAATGGGACAGACTAGCCTATGAACAATGTTGCCGGGGCCGCGGTTTTCCCACACAATTGGCTATTTTGAAAATGCCGTCGTAGGAACAATTACAGAGGGTTTTTTTTTGGGCTACTTTATAATGTACTGCGGCCGCCAAATGTATTTCTGTAGACAAAGAAAAATTAAAATACATGCTTTTACCAATGTGTGATGATCCTTGGAATAAATACCTGGCAACCTAAAGACAGCTGAAAATGTGAGTGAAGGTAAGAGGGTATGAGGGACACATTTGATGTCACTTCACAACCACTTTTCTATGGCCAAAAGTATTGGCAGTGACATACATTTTGTGTTTCGCAATGTTTGCTGCTACAGTTGCTGATTCGCATTGCTTCTAGATTATTGTGCAAAATGATTAGATACATTTTAAATAATTGCAAAAAGCTTCACTGGTCAAAAATAAACTTTATCACAAAAACCTAAATGTCACTATTTTTTTTTTTTGGCCACAAATGTCCAGCAAACATCATTTCATTAATCATATCATCAGCACATGGGAAAGTGTGAATGAGTACTAGTCAGGTGAAATTACTCTATCATTCTGATTGAATTATAAGAGCAGATGAATTGCTATAAAATGAGGGAAGAAGTGCTTCCAATCATTGTGTTCTTCTGTTAGCAATGGTAACCTTCAACAAAAGACGTGCAGCTATCATATCTTTGCATCAAAATGGCCTCATGTGCAAGGAAACTTCTGCAAAGAATATTGCTCCTGAAAGAACCATTTACCAGATCATCAAGAACCACAAGGAGAGAGATTCAACTGCAGTGAAGAAGGCTTCAGGACATCACAAAGTGTCCAGAAAGCATCAGGACTATCTCCTACTGAGGAGTCAGTTACTGATGAAGCGCCCATCCAGTTGTTTGGGACATCTGGAAAATTGATTGTCCGGGAAAAAAAAGGGGAACGCTACCATGAGTCCTGTGTTGTGCCAAAAGTGAAGCCTCCTGAGAACATCCATGTGTGGGGACTGTCACAATTCTGCCCAAAAACACTGCCATGAACAAGGAATGGTATCAAAATGTTCTGCAAGAGCAACTTCTCCCAATGATCCAGGAGCAATTTTGGTGAAGATCTACGCATTTTTCAGCATGATGGAGTATGGGGCACAATATTACAAGACAAGAATGAATATGAAGTGGCTCGGAAATCATTACACTGAAATTTTGGATCCGTCCCCGGATCCTAATCCCATAGAGAACCTGTGGTCAACCTTTAAAAGGCGAGTATAATAATTGGTCATGGCTGTATAATAATTAATTTAAATACAATATAAATATATAATCAATAATAATAGAAATTTCATGATGATATCACAATGTAAAAAATCTTAATGGTCCCAAAAACAGGATACATTTAAAGATCTTTTGAGACCATTATTTTTTTTTTCCTTTTATATAATACAAAATTAATACGTTTGTTTAGTAATGATGCCTTAATAATGCAGTAATGATGCGATCAAAAGTTGCCATAAAGACATTTATAACATTACGAAGGCTTTCTTTTGAACACTCTGTTCTTCAAATCAGCACATTAAAATGATTTCTGAAGGATCAACATTGAAGACTGGAGTAATGGCTGCTGAAAATACAGCTTTGCCATTATAGGAATAAAATACATTTTAAATGTATTAAAATAGAAAAATAAGAGTACAAAGGAGTTTAATAATATCACAAAATATTACTGTTTTTAAGCAAATAAATGCAGCCTTGATGAACATAGGAGACTTCTTTCAAAATTAAAAATGTTACCGAACTTAAACCTTTGAATGACAGTGTCTTTCTTTTTAATTTCTATTTTGATATTGTGGATAAATTTGACCCAGGTTTTATGAAATTCAGAAAAGTGTAGAAATTGAAGCACGTTAGTTACATGTCAGTAGAGGCATGTCGTCACATTAAAAAATCCATTGTTAGTCACCTAAATTAGTTTACCAGTCATAAAACCACACAACATTTTACAGTCATGTTAAATATAATTGCTAGCAAACCCAATGTCTAGACTTGGCACAAACAAATAATCTCCATGCCAACATTTAAGCAACCACATCAACCACACAGAAAAAATTTACATCTTATAACAGCCAAATACTTTTTAGTTTTCCCCAATGCTGATATCCACAACTATTAGCTTAAGCCTCTTATTGCATTCTGGCAACAGCGCTGATTATTTTACCCTGCAGACTGCTGTGCGCTTAAGGCCAGAGGGCTTGCAGAATTTCGATACAAAGGTTTCAATTATAGTTTCTCTATGTTTCAATTATAGTTTCTCCATCTTTAACAAAGTTATTTTTATCTTCTGCACATACTATTTTGTCTTTGCTTATGCTATTTACCAGCCAGTGCAGGTCACCTGATAGCAGTCAGCCAGTATCTGATGCTTAAAACATCAATACTAAGTGAACAGGTCTCTGTTTTCTAGTATTAAACAAAAGATGATGTAAGCGGGAGGAGGTAAGAAAGCATGAGTACCCCTTCCATCACTTTGTTTACCCGCTGAGGCTAATATGGAAGGTAAGCGTTAATCTTCCTCTCATACATGACAATGGTGGAGGCCTGGGTCTGGTCCCCTAAGGAGACCTCATACAGGCGGCTATTAGAGCAGTGAGAAAACCAGTAGAAATATTATCTGCTTAAACACAATTGTACGCGGACAATTACACATTATTTGCTGGGAAAACAAATACTGACTGGACTACAGTCCAAGTGGCACAATGCCAATTTGATAAGTTATTCAGTGCTAGGTAGTAGGGGTGTAATGGTACACAGAAGTCACGGTTCGGTACGTGCCTCGGTTTTGGGGTCACGGTTCGACACAAGTTCAGTACAACAGGAAAAAGCAACAAATTCCCAATGCTAGGTTTCTTTTCATTTATTTTGAACAGACAGTAGTGCAAATGACAGTTTGTTCCAATTAGCGGCATTTAGTCCCCCCTGAGGTAGTTGGTACAATGCAGCCTCCTTTAGTCTATTAAGCACTAAGCAGTAAACAAAATGTACTCTAGCATAGTTTTTTTTTTTTTTTTTTTGTAGGGCTGATAAAAAACAAAAAGTATTTGGTCACAATCAGCTACTGAAAAGCATCTCTTGTGTTACTTACGTTACTGTAATTAATTTTTTTTGGGGGGGGGGGTGTACTTGTACTTTTAGGAGTATATTTTTAAGTCTGTAATTTTACTTGTACTTAAGTACAAATTAAGCTAAGTAATCTCCTTCGCTACTTGTAAAATCACAAATTATGGACAAAATGGACAAAACGATTGGATGGACAAAAACTTATGAGATATTAAAACATGTTACGGAATTATACAGTATATGGCAGTTTTTCCTTGTGGTATCGAAAATGGTTGTTATGGGTATATGCTGATAGATGAGGCGAGCACGGAGATCCACAATTACAACGGAGTTTATTCACAATAACTAGAACACAGGAACAACATACACCTCTAAGTAAACAAGAGAACAGACAAGGAGTAAAGGGAAAGTGTCCAACTTAAAGGGAGTGCTGACGAGGTACAACAGGTGCAGGGAATCTGGGGAGATGGCGGGAAGACTGATGAGGGAAGTGAAGACAGGTGTGCGGAACAGGAGGATTCTGGGAACTGGAGTCTGGGAAGGCGTGAACGTAACATTACCTCCCCTTCCCCAGTAGGCGCGTCTTCGCGCCTAAGATGATACAACGGGGAGGGGGGGTGGGCGCCCTGGAGACCTACAGGCAGGTGGGGGGGTACAGACAGGTGCGGAGGTCTCCAGGGCGGGTACTAGGTCCTCGGCCATCATGGCGGGTCTGGAGCCGTGGACGGCCATGGCGGGTCAGGGATGGCCATGGCGGGTCTGGAGCCGTGGACGGCCATGGCGGGTCAGGAGCCGTGGACGGCCATGGCGGGTCAGGAGCCGTGGACGGTCATGGCGGGTCAGGAGCCAGGGACGGCCATGGCGGGTCAGGAGCCGTGGACGGCCATGGCGGGTCAGGAGCCAGGGATGGCCATGGCGGGTCAGGAGCCGTGGATGGCCATGGCGGGTCAGGAGCCAGGGATGGCCATGGCGGGTCAGGAGCCGTGGATGGCCATGGCGGGTCTGGAGCCAGGGATGGCCATGGCGGGTCTGGAGCCAGGGATGGCCATGGTGGGTCAGGAGCCGTGGACGGCCATGGCGGGTCTCCGAGCCCACCCCCATCTTTCCCACCCACGGGTTTTTTTTTTTTTTTTGCCACAAATGTCCAGCAAACATCATTTCATTAATCATATCATCAGCACATGGGAAAGTGTGAATGAGTACTAGTCAGGTGAAATCACTCTATCATTCTGATTGAATTATAAGAGCAGATGAATTGCTATAAAATGAGGGAAGAAGTGCTTCCAATCATTGTGTTCTTCTGTTAGCAATGGTAACCTTCAACAAAAGACGTGCAGCTATCATATCTTTGCATCAAAATGGCCTCATGTGCAAGGAAACTTCTGCAAAGAATATTGCTCTTGAAAGAACCATTTACCGGAGAGAGATTCAACTGCAGTGAAGAAGGCTTCAGGACATCACAAAGTGTCCAGAAAGCATCAGGACTATCTCCTACTGAGGAGTCAGTTACTGATGAAGCGCCCATCCAGTTGTTTGGGACATCTGGAAAATTGATTGTCCGGGAAAAAAAAGGGGAACGCTACCATGAGTTCTGTGTTGTGCCAAAAGTGAAGCCTCCTAAGAACATCCATGTGTGGGGACTGTCACAATTCTGCCCAAAAACACTGCCATGAACAAGGAATGGTATCAAAATGTTCTGCAAGAGCAACTTCTCCCAATGATCCAGGAACAATTTTGGTGAAGATCTACGCATTTTTCAGCATGATGGAGTATGGGGCACAATATTACAAGACAAGAATGAATATGAAGTGGCTCGGAAATCATTACACTGAAATTTTGGATCCGTCCCTGGATCCTAATCCCATAGAGAGAACCTGTGGTCAACCTTTAAAAGGCGAGTATAATGATTGGTCATGGCTGTATAATAATTAATTTAAATACAATATAAATATATAATCAATAATAATAGAAATTTCATGTTGATATCACAATGTAAAAAATCTTAATGGTCCCAAAAACAGGATACATTTAAAAATCTTTTGAGAACATTATTTTTTTTTTCTTTTATATAATACAAAATTAATACGTTTGTTTAGTAATGATGCCTTAATAATGCAGTAATGATGCGATCAAAAGTTGCCATAAAGACATTTATAACATTACAAAGGCTTTCTTTTGAACACTCTATTCTTCAAATCAGCACATTAAAATGATTTCTGAAGGATCAACATTGAAGACTGGAGTAATGGCTGCTGAAAATACAGCTTTGCCATTATAGGAATAAAATACATTTTAAATGTATTAAAATAGAAAAATAAGAGTACAAAGGAGTTTAATAATATCACAAAATATGGAGCTGGAGCGGGCTCGTGACAGGCTGGAGCTGGAGCGGGCTCGTGACAGGCTGGAGCTGGAGCGGGCTCGTGACAGGCTGGAGCTGGTTCAACTCAAAAGTCTATTAACCAGTCCTTTTCTTCTAAAACTGGATCTTTGGGCTGATTTGTGGCAGAAAACTCAGGAAACTGGGACTGCACGGAGGCAGAAATCTCAGGAAACTGGGACTGCACGGAGGCAGAAAACTCAGGAAACTGAGGCTGCACGGAAGCAGAAATCTCAGGAAACTGGGGCTGTATGGCCTTCTTCTTTTTCCTCTTTGGCCGTTTGGGCCCAGCGGAGGATCTTTCTCTGGCCATGCAGGGTTTTGGGTCCGGCAGGACACCGGGGAAAAGCTCACTGGAGGGGCATGTGGAGGAAAATGGAGATTGACGAACCGGCCAGGCCACCCGTGTTTCTGGGGGAACTGGACGAGAATCGTACGATCTATGAAGAACCTCCTCAATTACAAACTCGGAACAATTTAGAAACAAAATCTGATTGATTACATCGACTAGGGAAAAATTACAGGCAGGTTCTTTAAAACAGATCGTGCTCTCGTCCAGCCCCTCCAGAAAAAGGGCGTTTAAACAGGCATCTGGCAGATTCGTCAGATAAGCCAACTCGACAAATTCCTCCACATACCTCTCCAGCGAACGACCGTCCTGCAGGAGCCCAACGAGGCAATCCGAGACCGAAGCTGGCGTGGGAGGCACGGGAGAAGCAGGGTCTTCAGAAACGTAAAATAGTCCCATCCTTATTGTAGATCTCCAGCGGTTTAGGTCTGTTCTTCTGTTATGGGTGTATGCTGATAGATGAGGCGAGCACGAAGATCCACAATTACAATGGAGTTTATTCACAATAACTAGAACACAGGAACAACATACACCTCTAAGTAAACAAGAGAACAGACCAGGAGTAAAGGGAAAGTGTCCAACTTAAAGGGAGTGCTGACGAGGTACAACAGGTGCAGGGAATCTGGGGAGATGGCGGGAAGACTGATGAGGGAAGTGAAGACAGGTGTGCGGAACAGGAGGATTCTGGGAACTGGAGTCCGGGAAGGCGTGAATGTAACAATGGTACTGACTATCAATATTTTTTAAGGTATCGTATCAAAGTTAGAAATTCCAGTATTGTGATAACACTAATTCATATATTCATCAATAAGGTAAAAAAGTGTTTTGTTGAAAGTCGCTATTTTCTACGTGGATCTCTGATTTGATTCAGTAGCTATTGATAATTAATTGAATATCACCAGCTAAAAATAGTACTCTGAGTAGTTTTTGAGAAGAGTACTTTGCACTTTTACTTCAGTACTTTTACTTGTAATTGAGTATTTTTTCAGCAATGTAAAAGTACTTGTACTTAACACTCAAAGGTCGGGAAACAACTTGATTTTTTTCATATAGCAGCAAAATCAACTTAAAATACTCCGTCATTTTTGGTGATACAGACAAAAGTAATACATCAATTGAAACTACAGAATGTCTTCTTTTTTTTTGTGTACACTCACAGTAAAAACAAAATTTTGTACTTTTTGCAAAATAAAGAAAACTAACATGATCGCGAGCTGCAGTCTCTCTCTGAATGAAGTCCATTTTGATAGTCCTCAGAAAATTAACTGTAATATAGTGGATGCTAATCACACAAACATGAGACATATGTCTAAAGAAATGTTGAAATGTCAGGTTTTAAATCATGTAAGTCTAATCGAAAACAAATATTCTCTGTTTATGTAATCTGTTTGAAAAGAGAGAGATTTCAGTTGTTCGCAAGTCAGCTCATTATCCGCTAATGCAGCCATGCCCACAGAGCACGCACTCTATTCAAACACAAATTCTGAGGCGATACATGCGACAGAGAGTGAACGCCTGCATCAGTTCGGAAAAACGCATCAAGCTTAGTCAGATTCATGTACATAGTTTTGAGAAGCAGTGATAAATAATTCTGGAAGTATCTGCCTCAGAGGAAGAGCATGAGACTTCTTTCAAAAACATTATAAATAGTAATGCGTCCAATCTTTTGACCAGTACTGTAATTTAAGATATAGACCTATACAAAATTTTCTTCACATGATGTGCAATAATACATGCATGCGATCACAAAAATCATTTCTGTTAAGAGTGGACTTTATATCAATGTTAATACAATAGCTGATATGATCCTGTTATCAGCATGTTCACAGAGGGTTTTTTTCTTTTATCTCACAGATTTGAGAATTATAGTGACCAGATATTGGCACACATTGGACTGCATGCATATGATACTGAGATCACTGACTGGATGCAGGAAAGTGTTTTTTTTTCCCCTTTCTTTTTTTTCTTCAGTGCAGAAACACCAAATGCCAGGTAAGTGATGTTCAATATATCTTTGAACAGGATTTATTTCCAGGTACAACTGTGTCCTCAAAATGTGTCTTTGACTCTCATTTATATAGTTAACTATATTTTAAATAAACTACAAACAAAAAATTCTATATTTCTTTTGTCATTGCATTCTTTCTTAGTTCACTCAGTCACATTCCTGACTGAATGGCTCATTATGCGGCTCATTAGGGGCAGGGTCTTAATCTCCTCAGGTGTGAATCACAGCATTATTCATGAAGATTCACGCCTCTTTGCATATAGGCTGTCTAAACAAAAAGTGTCTTAGAAATGTAAAATCAATACATTGTTTTATGCGTCCAAGTAGGCAGAATGATTTTACATCATTGTGAAGCAAAAACTCTAGGCTAAAATATACAGTTCCCAAAAGTCTTGTGAAAAAATGTTTAGTATGTGTTTTGAGGCCTTATTTCAGTGACTTTTTTTTTTTTTTTTCAAAAAACATGCATATATGTAATTCTCTCAAAAATACAAACATGTACATACTTGTTGCTCACATATTACTGTAGCCTAGTTTCTGCTAAATACAGTGTAATGAGACTTTTGTCATTATTATGTTTATAAGCAACAGAAAAAAGGACAAATGTCAGGGCATATCAAAACTACTCCAGACCCCAAATCAGCCTCAGACCCCAGAGAGTTAAGTACAAATTTTCAGTACTCTTTCCACCGCTGTGAAACACTAATCTCGTACTACCCTGCTGAAAAATCCAGAATCTCTGGTCACCAGCATTAGATATGTTTTGCAAGCTCAGTTTATTCAGGGATGTTTTTTAGAAAAATACAAAGAAAGGGTTAAAAAAATATTTGTGAAAATACTGACGCCACAAGATGCCCTCTACTGACAGATGATTTATATAATAACATTCCCATTTGTGAGGACAATTTGTGAACCAACATTTTCCAATGAAGTGTTCCCACAGTGTTTGTTGTAATTATTTTTGGCAATGCAGACTTACTGAATGCACGCAGGAGGTGCTTCTGGGGATTTCTCAATTAGAAGAGCCACAAAACTGTTTACTCTTTTAAAAATTAGTTCTTTGATAAATATACTTGGTTCTTTAACTTTATAATAGCTTTATAACTTCTTTTCTTATTATATTTTTGATCTAAAATGTGTTAGGATATTAAAATGTTTATATACACTACCATTAATGTTTTTGTAAGAAGTCTGTTTTGCTCACCAAGGCAAATTGTTTGATCAAAAATACAGTAAAAACAGTAATATTATGAATTTTTTTTTTTTACAATTTGAAATATATATTTTCTATTTTAATGTATTTTAAAAATCCAATTTATTCCTGTGATGGCAAAGGTGAATTTTTAGCAGCCATTACACCGGTCTTGAAGGTCACATGATCCTTCAGAAATCATTCTAATATGCTGATTTGGTGCTCATGAAACATTTCTCATTGTTATCAATGTTGCAAACTCTTTTTTTTTTTGGAAACCATGATACATTTTTGTCAGGATTTGATGAACAGAAGTTCATCAAATCAAACAGTTTATTTGGAATAGATTTTTTTTAATGTAAAAGGCTATCACTTTTGATCAATTTAATGATGAATTAATTTCCTTGCTGAATAAAAGTATACATTTTCTTTAAAAAAATCTTACTGATAACAATTTTAAGTATATATTGTATATAGGTTGCAATATAAAGTATATTGTGACATAAATATGGTGACATAAACTTCAAATTGGCAGAAAGAACCATTTGACTCTATACTCCTGAAATTTAAACTTCAAGAAAATCATTTAAAGTGCATGAAACGCTCCTGTTTTATCACTGGCCATTCACACCTCAGATCTGAAAAAGAATCAAGACATGGGCATGTAAAGCTGTGGAAAAGTTGGAGTGTAGTGGGTGGGAAGAGAGAAGACAACAACCAATAAATCAGACCTACAACAGATTATACAGACGAATGAATATTAAAAAATGAGTGAAGAAAAAAAAAAAAAAACAACAGAGTTGAGGGTACCTTGATGTATTTTTAAATATATAACACTAAACAAAGCTCACCGGTAGAATAAGCACAACACCCAAACCAGACACCTAATAGGCTGTAGAGATAGCACCTGTCACCCAATAAGACCTCATCCTCAGCAGACTGGTCCTGGGCAAAACATGAGCCAATGCGTCCACTCCCAGAGGCAACGGAGGAGATAAGAGAGAACCAGAGAAGACAATGGCTATGTTTACATGCACCCAAATAATCCATTTGTAATAGTATTGACGGCTCAATCGGAATGAAAAACGTTCATGTAAACACCTTAATCGATCCGACTGAGCTCGATCCGAATGAAATTTGGGGCACATGTGCAGTGCAATGTTGACACGCATTACGCAGTGCGCAAGTTCACGTTCACGTCTTTAGTTGTAAAGATTTAAGGGTCATTCACATATCATGTCTAAAAACGCATGGAAAGCACGGCCGTGCCGCTTTCTCCTCCTTTCTACAAGAGCTTGCACTCCGTGGCATCTGTCATTGCTATGCATCTATGAACTGTACTCTCCACGATGACGAGGAAATATCAGCAAAGAATTATTTGATTTCTTGCATTAGCTTTACTACTAGATATATTTATGGATATGAGAAATAAAAACCCGCCCTGTACAGCTATGATCAGCTGTTTGGCTGAGATTTTGGTGTTGTTACAGAAAGGCCGAAGCTGATCGGTTGGTTCTTGTCACATGACCTGTGGTGCGCTTGCGGCATTCTAAAAAGTTTAGATGTTCGGTGCGTTCCAAACGGGATATTTCGCCCTTCGGAGTGAAAACAATCATGACCGCCATATTGAAGAGTTGTTCCAAACCGGAGTGCTCAAAACTGGCCACTTCAAAGGGCCCTTCAGAATGAAGGTTTTTGAAGGGTACAACTGATGGACACTCCGGGCCCCCATGATCCTTTGCACAAGGAAGTTGTTTGACGTCACAGAATAGGTACAGGAGGCTCGGAGTTCGATTTTACCTATAAATGTATGTATAGTATTTTTCTTTACTACTGTAATATTTAGATTTAGATTTGGTAAATTATTATGGTCAAAATGGTACTGAACAAAAATACTTTACAGCTACCTTTATCAGTCCATTCAAATGTTTCAAATACATAGACACAATATACACTGGCAGTAGCT